>VSDK01017407.1:99880-129025 GCA_009767595.1 Symbiodinium kawagutii | reverse complement strand
TCTTTCCCTTCGGGCGGGGCCTGACCCACGCGTACTGGGCACCGTTTCCTGGTGCGCAGTACTGTTATGTAATGGCCAGTGAATCTTCATGTTAGCCATCATGGTTCTTCATGTTTTAAGCTGATTAATGCATATTAATGCCTGATGCAGTATCTTAACGATGATGCATTTGGCCCATCCATTGATGCCAAATCTGATGCGAACTGCCTTTGAAGGATCCCTTCCTCAACCTTCACCCTGCCCACATGGCATGGCATGGCATGGCATGGCGCATCTCCATGATTTTTAGTTCATGAGTGGCACTTTGATTGTGAAGGGCTATGGTTTGAGCCCAAAACGGCAACCACCATGCTGTCCTGGAGCCTCCAATGAGCCTGGCAGATGGCTTGAGCCGTGGAAGGCATGGTGCAAACTGAAGGATTATGTATGGATGGCCACCCAGCAAGGATCAGATAGAAGACGCACATTCCATATCATTATCAATCATTGCGAACTATTACTAATCCTAGGCGCCATATGTCGATTTCAACCAGCAGTCTTTATCGAATATACTGTAGTCACAGATTAATGACTGTTTAAGATATAGTCGATATTACATTTCAGTCTCAATCCCTTTATTACTAACATCTGTGTGTCTTGGAACCATAGACATTCCGTCGCCATCGACCACACTCCCAGGAATGCTTGGGCTTTCTACAACACGCTGGATCGAGTCTTGGCCAAGGCGCAAGCGGCTTCACCAGCAGACAGAAACATACATGGTCTGATGGGGGATTAATATTAGAATGGTTTGCAATATGTATCAATAGGGGAAAGGGGAAAATCATCTGCACTAATGGCTAAACACCTACCATACGATGTTTTCTTACGCCATTGATGGGCAAAAATGACATTTTATTACTCTCAATGGTTCATATATCATCCCCACACGTATCCAGCATTGACTACTTGCATGTGCACCTGGGGTCATGGTTATGACCCCTATGTTCGGTAGCTGAACTAACCCCTAGAAACCATAGGAATTGTCACCACTTATGTAACCAGTGGGGGTGACAATTCCCATGGTTTCTAGGGGTTAGTAGGTTACTTGGATACTTAGCTAGTAACCTACTAGCCATGGTTAGTCACCTTATAGGGGTGCGCATCCAAACCAAGAAACCATGGGATGCGCATCCAAGTAACCAGCGAGTTAGCCATCGGTCGCTTGGTACGGGCCCAGGGAGGTCACCCGGTGCACCTGCGCAGGTGCAGGGCGTCGGTGGAGGTGGCTCCACGGCAGGTTTTGCCGAGGCGCACCGAGGGATCCTGGCGCTAGGGAGATGGAACATTGCCATGATGGTGGTTAATGATCATGACCATGACCGTGGTAAATAATAGTGGTTAAATAAATCATGACCATGACCATGGTTTGGGAGATGGTGGTAAATCATCGTGGTTAATGACCATGACCATGACCAATGATTTATATATAATTAGTAGTGGTATTGTTCAATGGTTGATAATGGTTGGAGAATGGTAAACTGTGACTGGTTGATGGTAAACTGAGCAAACTGATGGCTAGGTACTGTAGGGGAACAATACTGAGATGTGAATCCCACTGAGTTACTCATTGCCATCCATGGCCATGGGGGTCATAGCCCACCTCCTAGGGCTATTTGCCATGCTTAGATCCTAGGTATTAGCCCAAGTGCACATTCAAGTAGTGATCATATGATGGTGGTTCAGAAGCATGCCTAAGGATTTTTGTGGATTGCCATGGATTGCTCATCATGCTTGTAGATGATTGGTGCTTTCCAAGCTTTTCTGAGCTCCAATGGTACCTGCAATATCCGATGAATCATGGTCAACTTGACCGGCTTACGATGGTTCACAGCGCCAACTCACGCAAGGCTTACTGTGCTTACTATAAGATCTATAAGGCCTACATAGGCCTACTATATTCACAAGATTCTTGGGCCAGGATTCGAGTGCTGATGTTGAGCCACCAGGGGTAGGGGCTCGGCATGCCTGTCATCAGCGCCGTGCATCGCCCGAGGTCTACGAGTCCGCGGTCTTGTGGACTGTGCCGCCCAAGGCGCTTGCAGGGCAAGCCGCGTCGGCTTGGGCCCTGCATGGCCCTGCAATCTTCATCAAGATATGGCGAGCTGGGTCAAGCAGTTAACCAACCAACTTTCATGGGGGATTTCCACCAACAAAACTCTAGGGAAAACAATGGTTAATAGTGGGGGAACCAGGGGTACGGGGTTTTGACCCACAGCCATATCAAGCATCTAGAAGAGTGAAAGCAAAGAATCATGCTCACCATCATCATCACCACCAACATCATCATCATCATCATCTCTTGCAACATCACACCATGACAGTCATCAGCGTTCTAATATTGACTGGCTGGTGGTTTTAAACTTTGTTTATTATCATTAACAAATAGTTAGTTGACCAATATGTTCCATAGGGGTGGTTCAGCCACCAACCAGTTGATTGTGATGATGTTCGGTATTTTCACACCGTTCCTTCACCTGGTCAGGCAACCTTCGCTCTGACTCTGCTGGCCTATGGCCCTTTGCTATGGAAGATTTGGCAGGAGCTGGGGGGTTGATCGATGTCTGTCGCTAGTGGCAGGGAGCGATGAGCTACACCAGGGGTGTCCAGTGCTATAGCCCTTTAGAGGGGGAGCCAGTTGGAGCCACCAGGAGTGCCCCAACCAAACGGTAGAATTAGAGGTTTTTTATAGGTGAAAAGTTTGATATTCCATGCCACGCTGCCACGGATGGTTTGTGGGTATTTTTGAATTTTGTGTGTGCACATTCATCCATACAGTTGCGTTGAACTGGATAAGCGGAAAAGTTTATATATACAGTAGTAGAAGAAGATGATAGAAGTACCTTCCTTTGTAAGAATATGAAAATTGATTATGAATAATTTCCCTTCTCGTTCAAATGGCATGGAGTATGTCGATATCTTGGGCTCGAACTCTCTAACATGTTTGGCCGAAAGTGCCGTGAGCTTCTGTACGAATGTCATTGACCCTGGGCGCACCGCACCCTTCAAAGAGATACCTGAACCAAGAGCCAGAGAAAAAGCAAGACACCCACTCAGTTCACCGGTGATTCAACGGATGGCAGTACTTAGCTTCCAAGGGCCTAGGGCGACACTTCCAGTCGAAAAATTGTGCCATGAGAGGCGAGCGGCTCCACCATAAGCCACTGATGGTTCGTCGAAGTGGTAGACATGGATTGCAAGAATCAAGAGCATGGCTATCACCTCACATGAGGCACTGGTGAATGGACTATGAGTCGGTGGTGCCAACAAATGAAGGGAGATGTGCCAAAATTTGATGGCCACACATGAATGATCAAACCTTCTGCCATTGGGCTTATGCATCAAGAGCTCCCCCACCTGTATTGATCGAAATTCGCAGCTTTGAGAAGACTCACGAGTCTTGCATTTCCGCTGGGAGTACCACAGTTCTGAGTCCACTTGCTAATTGGTTTTCATTGGTTCACAACCCCACAAACCCAAGTGGGCACACAAATCCAATGGCTGATTCTCGTTGGTTGTTACTGCTTAGAAACTGGCTGGTGGTTTGGAGGGAGCCAGGGAGCCAGGGGTATGTACCTATATACTCATGGAGGAAACAAGGAACCACCAGTGTTCTAACCAAATTGCAGCATCTACCAGCCATGATTCATCATCAGTCATTATCAATTAGTATGAATGGCTGATAATGAAAATGAACAAAACCATTAGTCCAAATACCACTAGTACTAATAGCTCATTACTATATGAATTTTGCTGCCTACAAAACCATCATTCTCCAACCATATCAGCATCCAACCGCCTTGGGGGCTCATGGCATCATCCCCGGTTCCAGGCGCGAGATCGACGTGGCTTGGCTTTGTACGTTGCGCTGGGCTCGGCCATTGCCTTTGCCTTCGGGTGGCACGTGCATGAGAAGGCGACGACGGTGTCGCCGGCCAAGGGCCACCCTGCTCATTGGCCACGAGCCATCATTGCTGCTACCTGTGGCGTACGAACGGCTTGTTGGTTTGAAACATTTTGATTTTCCCAACATTTTGGGAATGGTAGAATGGTAGAGATTGTTTGACTGACATTTTTCATGCATAGGGATTGTTGGGAAAACATTATGAATAGATGATTGTTTGACTGACATTTTTCTTAGGGATTGTTGAAACGCCGACCAGTCAACTATGAGTTACCCTCTTTTGGTCAAAGCTAGCTGGCTGGAAAAACCAATTCCCAGGAGGTAATCCATTTAGAAATAGTGAAATAGTGGATTATCCAGCGAGCTGGTATTAGTCTGTAACAGCTATTACCAACCATCCAGGAACATGTGTAATCATTTTTCATCTTCGATTGATTATCTACCAACTAGTGAATCACACATCATTTTCTCACGACCTATGTTATGAAACATTGTTGATGCGATCCTGTTTTTTGTAGCTAAGCCATAGGCTCAAAGCAAACAGATTTACCAGACAATTTGAGTCCGAGGGTCCTCGGACAATGCTTGGAAGAGGCAGTGGATGGCTCTTGATGGCAGGATGCGCAGGATGGCACGTGCTGCTGGCTGCTCCGGCCACAGACCTGGCAGCAACTGCATGATGCCGTAGCAGAGGCATGCAGCTCCGGCAGTGAGATGAACTCCTGGGATACATCGTTGATCACTGACATGTCTTGGCTTTTTTCAGACCAACCAACCTGCAATACTCCAATAGGCAATTGGAATGTCTCCGGAGTCACGAACATGCAAAAGATGTTCTACAACGCCGCTTCGTTCAACCAGCCCATCGGTGATTGGAACGTCAGCAGTGTCACTCACATGAACGTCATGTTTTATGGTGCCAGTAATTTCAATCAGCCCATCAGTGACTGGAACGTGGCCAACGTCAAAACTATGTGGAGCATGTTCGATGGTGCCACCGCCTTCAATCAGCCGATTGGTAATTGGAGCGTGGCCCGTGTCCGGGAGATGGCCTTCATGTTCCAGAATGCCACTTCGTTCAACCAGCCCATCGGTGATTGGAACGTCAGCAGTGTTTACTTCATGGATGGAATGTTTGCGGGAGCCACTTCGTTCAACCAATCCATCGGTGACTGGGACGTCAGCAGTGTCATAAACATGAATTCCATGTTCATGGGAGCCAGTTCCTTGGATGATCAATCCATCTGTGACTGGAACCTGGCCAGCGTCACGGACACGGAGGGCATGTTTGATGGTGCCACTAACATGGCCTGTGACACCGGATCCGCCAGCAGAAGTCAGGGCGTGCTAAGCGCCATCGTTTTGGTTGCAGGGACGTGGTTTGTGTGCGGTTTCTCAGCTTCTGAGCCTTAATGGTCAAATCATGATGCTGAAGTTTCTTCGCTGGCTGTCTCGGCAGGGTCACTTCCTGAGATGATTTCTAGATGAGTCTTCTATGAGCAAGTCAAACCTCTGACCTTTGGAAAGTTGCAGCAGGTGGGAAGCCTGTCAGAACAGATGTCAGAAAAAGATGTGTGTGTCTGTGTGTGTGTGTCTGTGTCTGTGTCTGTGTCTGTGTCTGTGTGTGTCAACCCCTGTATCTAAGGGAACTCACAACCGAGCTAGGGTGGCACAGAAGGCCCATAGAGCTGTGCCCAACGAAGCTCTCTATGGTGACCTTAGGATATCCAGGCTGATCACCTGGACGTACCTGCAGCTCCGTTGAATCTCAGTTTTTCCGATTTCTCATTTATTCAGTTTATTCGGCTTCGGTCGCGGTGACTCTCCTTGAGCAAGGGAGCTACGCCTTCATATCCCAAGCCGATTGGCACATTACTGGGGATAGAGGATCGCTCATCCTCCCACACACAGTAGGAAGAAATCAACGAGTATCGACATCAATGTCTTTTCAAGTGTGTGTGTGTGTGCCCGTGACTGAGAGGAATGGTGCCACATGCAGCCACATGCCGTGTTTTTTGGTATAGTCTTGTGCTCTGGGATCGCCGGAAAATAAAGTTCAGAAACGCGGCAGGCGCGCAGGTCAGTTGGAAAGCGGGAAGATAAAAATGCGCGCGCGCTGCTGTGGTGAGAAGTGCGTTTGCAGGTCAAAATCGTGAAGCTGTGAAACTTCCTACCCGCGCACCATCACATGCAAACTTGACATAATTTCTGGCATATCTTCTGACTTTTTCTAGCATTCCATTTGGCATCTCTTTTGGTATTCTTTCTGGCATTCTATCTGACAAATTGTTCGGCGTTCCATCGGGCATACCTTCCAACATTCTATCTTTTGTGCACCATACTATCTGGCACACCATCTAGCATTCTTGCTGACATTGTATGTTCTGACATTTCTTCTGACATTCTTATTGGCATTCTATCTGGCATATCTGCTGACGTTCTTTCTGGGGTTCCGACTAGCGTGCGTTCTGCCATTATATCTGGTGAGGACGTGTTCTTTTAGCAGATCTCATCTTCCCAAACTCCCCCGTCAGTTTTTGTTTGCGATTTTGATGTGCAAGCGCACGCTTGACGAGCTACCTTTGCGACCATCCCGGAACACAAAATTTAAAAAACAATGACAAAGTGTTTCTCCCGAAGCCTATCAGTCATGCATAGACATCTGTGATTTTTCCCTTTGTGATTTGACTGACTAGCTGCGGTCACTTTCCATAAGTCTGGCATTTGACTTCCAAACTTCTTTCGATCATCTCGAATTCTTGATGGAATTGCGTTTGGCATATCATCTGGCATTCTGTTTGACGTTCAGGTCAGGCAGTGCCCACCGCCATCTGCAGATACGGTTCAGGCCCGGCCGTGGCATCTGCAGCTCGAAGCAGCGCGCAATATGCGGCTCCATAATCATCATCATCAGAATCAGAATCAACATCATCAGAATCATCAGAATCATCAGAATCATCATCATCATCATCATCATCATCATCATCATCATCATCATCATCATCATCATCATCATCATCATCATCCATCATCCATCATCCATCATCCATCATCCATCATCCATCATCCATCATCCATCATCCATCATCATCATCATCATCATCATCATCAGAATCAGAATCAACATCATCAGAATCATCAGAATCATCATCATCATCATCATCATCATCATCATCATCATCATCATCATTCATCCATCATCCATCATCCATCATCCATCATCCATCATCCATCATCCATCATCCATCATCCATCATCCATCATCCATCATCCATCATCCATCATCCATCATCCATCATCCATCATCCATCATCCATCATCCATCATCCATCATCCATCATCCATCATCCATCATCCATCATCCATCATCCATCATCCATCATCCATCATCCATCATCCATCATCCATCATCCATCATCCATCATCCATCATCCATCATCCATCATCCATCATCCATCATCCATCATCCATCATCCATCATCCATCATCCATCATCCATCATCCATCATCCATCATCCATCATCCATCATCCATCATCCATCATCCATCATCCATCATCCATCATCCATCATCCATCATCCATCATCCATCATCCATCATCCATCATCCATCATCCATCATCCATCATCCATCATCCATCATCCATCATCCATCATCCATCATCCATCATCCATCATCCATCATCCATCATCCATCATCCATCATCCATCATCCATCATCCATCATCCATCATCCATCATCCATCATCCATCATCCATCATCCATCATCCATCATCCATCATCCATCATCCATCATCCATCATCCATCATCCATCATCCATCATCCATCATCCATCATCCATCATCCATCATCCATCATCCATCATCCATCATCCATCATCCATCATCCATCATCCATCATCCATCATCCATCATCCATCATCCATCATCCATCATCCATCATCCATCATCCATCATCCATCATCCATCATCCATCATCCATCATCCATCATCCATCATCCATCATCCATCATCCATCATCCATCATCCATCATCCATCATCCATCATCCATCATCCATCATCCATCATCCATCATCCATCATCCATCATCCATCATCCATCATCCATCATCCATCATCCATCATCCATCATCCATCATCCATCATCCATCATCCATCATCCATCATCCATCATCCATCATCCATCATCCATCATCCATCATCCATCATCCATCATCCATCATCCATCATCCATCATCCATCATCCATCATCCATCATCCATCATCCATCATCCATCATCCATCATCCATCATCCATCATCCATCATCCATCATCCATCATCCATCATCCATCATCCATCATCCATCATCCATCATCCATCATCCATCATCCATCATCCATCATCCATCATCCATCATCCATCATCCATCATCCATCATCCATCATCCATCATCCATCATCCATCATCCATCATCCATCATCCATCATCCATCATCCATCATCCATCATCCATCATCCATCATCCATCATCCATCATCCATCATCCATCATCCATCATCCATCATCCATCATCCATCATCCATCATCCATCATCCATCATCCATCATCCATCATCCATCATCCATCATCCATCATCCATCATCCATCATCCATCATCCATCATCCATCATCCATCATCCATCATCCATCATCCATCATCCATCATCCATCATCCATCATCCATCATCCATCATCCATCATCCATCATCCATCATCCATCATCCATCATCCATCATCCATCATCCATCATCCATCATCCATCATCCATCATCCATCATCCATCATCCATCATCCATCATCCATCATCCATCATCCATCATCCATCATCCATCATCCATCATCCATCATCCATCATCCATCATCCATCATCCATCATCCATCATCCATCATCCATCATCCATCATCCATCATCCATCATCCATCATCCATCATCCATCATCCATCATCCATCATCCATCATCCATCATCCATCATCCATCATCCATCATCCATCATCCATCATCCATCATCCATCATCCATCATCCATCATCCATCATCCATCATCCATCATCCATCATCCATCATCCATCATCCATCATCCATCATCCATCATCCATCATCCATCATCCATCATCCATCATCCATCATCCATCATCCATCATCCATCATCCATCATCCATCATCCATCATCCATCATCCATCATCCATCATCCATCATCCATCATCCATCATCCATCATCCATCATCCATCATCCATCATCCATCATCCATCATCCATCATCCATCATCCATCATCCATCATCCATCATCCATCATCCATCATCCATCATCCATCATCCATCATCCATCATCCATCATCCATCATCCATCATCCATCATCCATCATCCATCATCCATCATCCATCATCCATCATCCATCATCCATCATCCATCATCCATCATCCATCATCCATCATCCATCATCCATCATCCATCATCCATCATCCATCATCCATCATCCATCATCCATCATCCATCATCCATCATCCATCATCCATCATCCATCATCCATCATCCATCATCCATCATCCATCATCCATCATCCATCATCCATCATCCATCATCCATCATCCATCATCCATCATCCATCATCCATCATCCATCATCCATCATCCATCATCCATCATCCATCATCCATCATCCATCATCCATCATCCATCATCCATCATCCATCATCCATCATCCATCATCCATCATCCATCATCCATCATCCATCATCCATCATCCATCATCCATCATCCATCATCCATCATCCATCATCCATCATCCATCATCCATCATCCATCATCCATCATCCATCATCCATCATCCATCATCCATCATCCATCATCCATCATCCATCATCCATCATCCATCATCCATCATCCATCATCCATCATCCATCATCCATCATCCATCATCCATCATCCATCATCCATCATCCATCATCCATCATCCATCATCCATCATCCATCATCCATCATCCATCATCCATCATCCATCATCCATCATCCATCATCCATCATCCATCATCCATCATCCATCATCCATCATCCATCATCCATCATCCATCATCCATCATCCATCATCCATCATCCATCATCCATCATCCATCATCCATCATCCATCATCCATCATCCATCATCCATCATCCATCATCCATCATCCATCATCCATCATCCATCATCCATCATCCATCATCCATCATCCATCATCCATCATCCATCATCCATCATCCATCATCCATCATCCATCATCCATCATCCATCATCCATCATCCATCATCCATCATCCATCATCCATCATCCATCATCCATCATCCATCATCCATCATCCATCATCCATCATCCATCATCCATCATCCATCATCCATCATCCATCATCCATCATCCATCATCCATCATCCATCATCCATCATCCATCATCCATCATCCATCATCCATCATCCATCATCCATCATCCATCATCCATCATCCATCATCCATCATCCATCATCCATCATCCATCATCCATCATCCATCATCCATCATCCATCATCCATCATCCATCATCCATCATCCATCATCCATCATCCATCATCCATCATCCATCATCCATCATCCATCATCCATCATCCATCATCCATCATCCATCATCCATCATCCATCATCCATCATCCATCATCCATCATCCATCATCCATCATCCATCATCCATCATCCATCATCCATCATCCATCATCCATCATCCATCATCCATCATCCATCATCCATCATCCATCATCCATCATCCATCATCCATCATCCATCATCCATCATCCATCATCCATCATCCATCATCCATCATCCATCATCCATCATCCATCATCCATCATCCATCATCCATCATCCATCATCCATCATCCATCATCCATCATCCATCATCCATCATCCATCATCCATCATCCATCATCCATCATCCATCATCCATCATCCATCATCCATCATCCATCATCCATCATCCATCATCCATCATCCATCATCCATCATCCATCATCCATCATCCATCATCCATCATCCATCATCCATCATCCATCATCCATCATCCATCATCCATCATCCATCATCCATCATCCATCATCCATCATCCATCATCCATCATCCATCATCCATCATCCATCATCCATCATCCATCATCCATCATCCATCATCCATCATCCATCATCCATCATCCATCATCCATCATCCATCATCCATCATCCATCATCCATCATCCATCATCCATCATCCATCATCCATCATCCATCATCCATCATCCATCATCCATCATCCATCATCCATCATCCATCATCCATCATCCATCATCCATCATCCATCATCCATCATCCATCATCCATCATCCATCATCCATCATCCATCATCCATCATCCATCATCCATCATCCATCATCCATCATCCATCATCCATCATCCATCATCCATCATCCATCATCCATCATCCATCATCCATCATCCATCATCCATCATCCATCATCCATCATCCATCATCCATCATCCATCATCCATCATCCATCATCCATCATCCATCATCCATCATCCATCATCCATCATCCATCATCCATCATCCATCATCCATCATCCATCATCCATCATCCATCATCCATCATCCATCATCCATCATCCATCATCCATCATCCATCATCCATCATCCATCATCCATCATCCATCATCCATCATCCATCATCCATCATCCATCATCCATCATCCATCATCCATCATCCATCATCCATCATCCATCATCCATCATCCATCATCCATCATCCATCATCCATCATCCATCATCCATCATCCATCATCCATCATCCATCATCCATCATCCATCATCCATCATCCATCATCCATCATCCATCATCCATCATCCATCATCCATCATCCATCATCCATCATCCATCATCCATCATCCATCATCCATCATCCATCATCCATCATCCATCATCCATCATCCATCATCCATCATCCATCATCCATCATCCATCATCCATCATCCATCATCCATCATCCATCATCCATCATCCATCATCCATCATCCATCATCCATCATCCATCATCCATCATCCATCATCCATCATCCATCATCCATCATCCATCATCCATCATCCATCATCCATCATCCATCATCCATCATCCATCATCCATCATCCATCATCCATCATCCATCATCCATCATCCATCATCCATCATCCATCATCCATCATCCATCATCCATCATCCATCATCCATCATCCATCATCCATCATCCATCATCCATCATCCATCATCCATCATCCATCATCCATCATCCATCATCCATCATCCATCATCCATCATCCATCATCCATCATCCATCATCCATCATCCATCATCCATCATCCATCATCCATCATCCATCATCCATCATCCATCATCCATCATCCATCATCCATCATCCATCATCCATCATCCATCATCCATCATCCATCATCCATCATCCATCATCCATCATCCATCATCCATCATCCATCATCCATCATCCATCATCCATCATCCATCATCCATCATCCATCATCCATCATCCATCATCCATCATCCATCATCCATCATCCATCATCCATCATCCATCATCCATCATCCATCATCCATCATCCATCATCCATCATCCATCATCCATCATCCATCATCCATCATCCATCATCCATCATCCATCATCCATCATCCATCATCCATCATCCATCATCCATCATCCATCATCCATCATCCATCATCCATCATCCATCATCCATCATCCATCATCCATCATCCATCATCCATCATCCATCATCCATCATCCATCATCCATCATCCATCATCCATCATCCATCATCCATCATCCATCATCCATCATCCATCATCCATCATCCATCATCCATCATCCATCATCCATCATCCATCATCCATCATCCATCATCCATCATCCATCATCCATCATCCATCATCCATCATCCATCATCCATCATCCATCATCCATCATCCATCATCCATCATCCATCATCCATCATCCATCATCCATCATCCATCATCCATCATCCATCATCCATCATCCATCATCCATCATCCATCATCCATCATCCATCATCCATCATCCATCATCCATCATCCATCATCCATCATCCATCATCCATCATCCATCATCCATCATCCATCATCCATCATCCATCATCCATCATCCATCATCCATCATCCATCATCCATCATCCATCATCCATCATCCATCATCCATCATCCATCATCCATCATCCATCATCCATCATCCATCATCCATCATCCATCATCCATCATCCATCATCCATCATCCATCATCCATCATCCATCATCCATCATCCATCATCCATCATCCATCATCCATCATCCATCATCCATCATCCATCATCCATCATCCATCATCCATCATCCATCATCCATCATCCATCATCCATCATCCATCATCCATCATCCATCATCCATCATCCATCATCCATCATCCATCATCCATCATCCATCATCCATCATCCATCATCCATCATCCATCATCCATCATCCATCATCCATCATCCATCATCCATCATCCATCATCCATCATCCATCATCCATCATCCATCATCCATCATCCATCATCCATCATCCATCATCCATCATCCATCATCCATCATCCATCATCCATCATCCATCATCCATCATCCATCATCCATCATCCATCATCCATCATCCATCATCCATCATCCATCATCCATCATCCATCATCCATCATCCATCATCCATCATCCATCATCCATCATCCATCATCCATCATCCATCATCCATCATCCATCATCCATCATCAGTCATCAATCATCAATCATCAATCATCAACCATCAATAATTTTGAACCATCAATCATCAATCATCAATCATCAATCATCAATCATCAATCATCAATCATCAATCATCAGTCATCAATCATCATCAATCATCATCCTTCATCATCAATCATCCATGCTGTCACCTCATTTGAAGCTAGCGTCTCTTCCTATAGGTTGCCTCTTCTGAAAGCTTCCATCACCGCCTTGTTCGGTATTACTAGCATGCAACAAGACTTGGGTTGTTTCTCAAAAAAGGGTGTTCCCCAAAAACATCCGATATTAGTCATGCACAACAATGAAGCAACCATCTTGAGGTCCCTTATTGTAAGAAACCACCACTTCTTGAGAATGACGTTGGGTGAATGCGCGAAGGTCTGTGCGGATTTTCAGAACCATCAAAGTGACTCATATGTGGGAACCAATGGCGGTGGTTCATGCAATAAGCGTGTGTGCAAAAACTGTGTTTTTTTGCGCTGCCAGTGCACCCTCGCTTTGTTCACGCAATGTTTCATGAAGGTTATTGGCCCACAATATCCAACAATATTTGACAACACGATATGTCCATCCAAGGGGACCGCTGAAACTCCGTGCGTGAGCCCGTGATCACAACTGCACATTAACCAAACACTGCTAGTGCTGTAGGCATCCCTTGCCCTTGAAGAGCGGATCTGACCGACTGCGGTCACTGTGTTAAGGGCGACCTGGTCAGTTCGATTGATTTACCATAAAAAGTGTTGTGTTTGACGGGGTTACGCCCGCTTTTGGACAGCCTCGAAGATGCCTTGTTTGATGATCGGGATGTCATCGTTGAAAACGATGGGTCCTGAGGGCTGCATTGGAGGTCCAATGGGAGGAGGAGATCCCAACACTGCGATGATGACACCTTCACAACGCATATACAACAACGGTGATACACATCACAGGTGACTTCAAAGCTGTTTGTGTGTGGGAAAACCATCATGTGGGCGTGTCTCAAAGCAAGGCCATCCAAAACCATCATTTTGATACCGATGCTTGGGCGGGAAAAACGCCACAACTGTGGAGTCCATCTCGTTATTATTTCATCCTGGTTGATTAATCGCTGTGCTCATGACCCATCCTTGATTCAACACCATATTGGATCGTTCACGATTTGGAAGTAATCATGGTTGAATCATGTTGCTGACTTCATCACGGCGGACACTGAACCTCATCATGTTCACCATGGATTCAAATGGCCAAGATCCATGATGTTCACAATTGTTCTCACGGGTTCCCGAGAAAAAAACATCCTCACCCTCCCATTGAACGCATCCTGTGGTCCCATGTCGGCCAACCCCCTATTGAGCAAAGCCATCAGGGTGGTGCCATCGCTGATCCAGTGAGGGAAAACACAAGTGACAGCGACTTTCCATAGTTGGTGATACCGTTGGTGGTTGTGTAGGTGATTCTTTCCATTGAGATTTTCCATTCGACAGCTGGACCGGCCATTGCTTCGAAACGCCAGAAGTGACTGTGGATTCGAGAAAAACAACGTCGACTGCGCCCGGGGGTTGCCCATACCAAAGGCCATTTGTTAGCCATCATCACAAGCCCCGTTGTGGTTTTCATTCTGTGGTAGTCGTGACTGATCATGTTTCGCAACAGCCAACGGTGAATCAGAGTTGGCCATATGAATACTACCATGAACACCAGCATGGAGTCACATACAACATACACCATGTTTCCCGTATTGTTGAGTCATTGCCATGAACCATGGTGACCACCATCAAGCCAGCATGAAATCCAGCCATTCATCGACCATTGATTTTTTTCCGAACCAACGAGCTGTCAAACCATCAAAATGTCAATTGTTCATCAAGCATTGAACTATGTTCCGCCAAATCAACAGACCAGTTTAATTGGTCTGTTTAGAAGCGAAATAGACAGACTTCTACCACTTTTAGAGGGACTAGTTCGCCTTGGTGTCAATTTCCGGTCCTGTTACCCCCCAGCTGTTTTTATTGGCGCCAGCTCATGATGCATGTCTAACACCCTAGGGTATTTTGTAAAATGACGCTTGCCGGTGCATGAATCTCGTGGAATCGGTTGGAAAAACACTAGCATGAACCCAACATGAATCTATAGTGAATCTACCCTCAAGCAGACCTGAAGAATTGCATAGGGACTCGAAAAAGCACGAATCTAGCGTGAATCTAGCATGAACTCCAAAAAAAGTGGAAAGGGACATTGGGTAAATAGCACATAATGACTACAAGTCTGGTGGTATGACCCATGATCACCCGTGTTTTCGTGTCCAGCAATGAATCTCCAGCAATGGACACCGATCAATCAACAGAGATCAGTTTAATTTGTCCTTCTACAGACCGACTTGTTTAACTGAGCTGTGGGACTTGCAGGGCGTGAGTAAAAAAATCAGCCATGACCTATGTTAAGAATTATTTGGGTTCATAAGATCCCAGAGGTGGTTGATGAGAAAACCTAGAGGAACACTTTTCAACGGTAAAACAAGGGTTTCCAGAAGATTTGCCTAGCAATCAAGCCAGTGATCATTGGAACGTACATCCATCGGTCACTGCAAGACAACTGGTCAGGCTACTCAGCTATAGGATAAACATCAAAAATTAACCATGGCTATTCTTAGAAAAGGACTAACTAGTAGCCATGGTTAGGCTACTACTAATTTGCCGTGACTATTAGTCGTTACAAGTTGTTACTCTTCCGCCGTGCTATTCTTGATTGCCTATGGCTAGTAATTAATTGACAGTGCTTATTGACTGATTAAATACAAGTGACACCATCTTCCTATAGTGACAACTAATGGTACACCTAGTAGTTCAATTCAAGTACAAGTATAGCCATTAGCAGATTGTTAATATTTGATTAAATGGGACAACTAATGATTAATGGTACACCTAATAGTCAATCAGCCATTAGTCTACATTAGTTGTTAGCATTAGTACCATTGATGTTATTTAGCCATTAAATTGTTATTGAATTAGCCAAATGATTAGGATTAGAAAATTGTTATTGCTATTAGCCACTGAAATTAGTATTGTTGTTGGTAGCCACTAAATCATTAGCCATTAGTAAATTGTTACTACCATTACATGGTCACCATTACTTTATGATGAGTATTAAGCATCAGAATTACCATTATGAGCATTAGTTAAATTGTTACTACCGTTACACCCGCCATTTGGTGCAGCTGCTGTCAATTGCATTCAATTGCATGGCTGTTTAGTGATTTGTCACTGAACCTGACATCCGCCATTCATTAAATTCGCCATCATGATGAATGAGCATTGAACTACCATGTAATAGTTCATTAGTTAACCATTAGATAACTAATTACAATAATGAGCATTAGTTGAATTGTATTCGCCATTCATCCGCTCCTCCAGGCCATTCTGATGGTCACCATTCCGTTGCTGGCAGCGCTGCCGGCCTTGCCCGCCCAAGGCCACTGTAGTGGAACGCTGGGTCCGTTGGTGGCGGAGATGATGTGTCAGCGGGGTCGGAACTACTGGTTGCCGATGGTTGTCGCAACGGTTAGTCGCGGTTAATAAATGATGGCTGATGATAGTTTGAATAGATTAGATTATGGTAGATCAATGACATTCTATGACAGTTAACGATGATTGACGATGATTTGAATGACGATTCATCGTGAAGTAATGATTGATGATGGTTAGCCGCTGGACGCCCCGGCCAAAAAATGCAAACTTAGGGGTTAAAGATGGCTGGTGAAGTGGTGAATGAGAAGGCTACTGGCTGGTATCTTACTGGTTAACTGTTTGCCGAGCATCGTTGGTCCCACTTTGCGGAGCACAGTAGCCATGGTCGATCATGGTTCAAGCCATGGTTCAAGGCCAGTGCACCAATAGCATCTACCAATTGCTTATTGGGCTTGTCCAAAAATGGCGTACCGCCAAGTCGCTGGTGGTTTCCCTATTGACACCGGCTATGAACAGCTGGTTGGTTAAGAGGTACCGTGGGGCACCATAAGAACAGTATGTCTACGAGCTCAGTGGAAATCAGTAGCGGCAAATCTGGTTGCAGAGAACATAGACAACCATGTATTTCGGTTTGCCCCTTAACGTGTTTTTCTTATTTGCACGTTTGATTTTTCGTGCTGCTCAGGTGTCAGCTATTATTCACCCTTATTATTCATCGCTAATGATTTTGGTATTACATAAATAGTAGCACCCATCATAAACCATCATCACTTGTTAACCCTTGTGCCTCGTAGTTTCAAGTATACCCCTTGCTACAGCTTAACCATTGGTTCACCACTATTTCCTCAGCCTGCCAGCTAATATCCCATCACTACCCACTAACCATCACCCACTACCATATATACAATCATGAACCACTAATAACTTGTAACCATAATCAACCACCACAACAAACTACTAACCATCATCAAACCCAACATCAACCACCATACCAACCACCACCATATAAAGCATATAAACCACCATCCACCACCATATAAACATACCATGTAAACATACCATATATAACCCCCCAGCCCATCATCCCTGCCCTGCTCTCCCCACGGCTCAGACGGTGGTGCCTTGCGCCTTTGTGCCGCTGGCCTCTCTGCCGTCAGCAGCTTCTCAGTCATGCCTCTGCTGCCGCTGCAGCAGCCGGAGACGGTGGGCTACCGGGGTGGGCCGTGCCAGGTTGACCCTGGTCATGAGGGAGAATGATGGTTAAGAATGATGATGATCAGTGGTGGTTGATGGTTAAGAGTCAGGTGTAGTAGTGGTTGATGATGAATAATGATGATGGATATGATGGTTAGTGGTTGATGATGGTTAATAGCGAGGCATAGCAGTGGTTGATCAACTAGTATGGTCATAGGGAGAATGATGGTCATAATCAACTAGTGGTTGGATAAGCTATGGTCAAAGGAAGTTTCGATACGAAAGTTCCGTGTTACGAAAGTTCACAACTAATGCAATTGATGGCTAATGCAACTGATGGCTAATGCAAGCGATGTCTAGAGCAACAGATGTCTGAAGCAAGAGATGTCTGAAGCAACAGATGTCTGAAGCAAGAGATGTCTGAAGCAACACAGGCGTGGTACTTCGTGCGCATGGCATGCGTTTTGGGTAGATAGCCGGCTCGCGAAATGCTGTGTTTTGCAATGGAAAGTGCGCTGCTGAGACGTCGAAGGTAAGCTCTGCGAAACGGCGGGTCCGGGCTTGCCTCGGGCTTGCCTCGGGCTTGTCTCGTGTAACTGTCGTCAAAAATCGATGTTCAACGTTCATTTTTGAAGGAAGTCTCGCGCGAAAGCTTCGTTTTCAGAACGATCTGTGTGACTGTCGTCACTTTTTGAAGTTGACAAGTTGAAAAATGGAGGAAGTCTCACACGACAGCTTCGTGCCGGAGACGATCTCTGTGACTGTTGTCACTTTTTGA
The DNA here is from genome assembly GCA_009767595.1 of Symbiodinium kawagutii. Classification (NCBI taxonomy): domain Eukaryota; class Dinophyceae; order Suessiales; family Symbiodiniaceae; genus Symbiodinium; species Symbiodinium kawagutii. The sequence continues at coordinate 109,829 of VSDK01017407.1, read as the reverse complement.
AGTTGACAAGTTGAAAAATGGAGGAAGTCTCACACGACAGCTTCGTGCCGGAGACGATCTCTGTGACTGTTGTCACTTTTTGAAGTTGACAAGTTGAAAAATGGAGGAAGTCTCACACGACAGCTTCGTGCCGGAGACGATCTCTGTGACTGTTGTCACTTTTTGAAGTTGACAAGTTGAAAAATGGAGGAAGTCTCACACGACAGCTTCGTGCCGGAGACGATCTCTGTGACTGTTGTCACTTTTTGAAGTTGACAAGTTGAAAAATGGAGGAAGTCTCACACGACAGCTTCGTGCCGGAGACGATCTCTGTGACTGTTGTCACTTTTTGAAGTTGACAAGTTGAAAAATGGAGGAAGTCTCACACGACAGCTTCGTTTGGAGAACGATCTGTGTGACTGTCGTCACTTTTGAAGCTGTCAGCTTTCAGTTATCTTCATTTTGTGTGACAGGCGTGCGACTTCGTGCGCATGCGTCATCTTCGATGTTCATTTTGTGTGACAGGCGTGGTACTTCGTGCGCATGGCATGCGTTTTGGGTAGATAGCCGGCTCGCGAAATGCTGTGTTTTGCAATGGAAAGTGCGCTGCTGAGACGTCGAAGGTAAGCTCTGCGAAACGGCGGGTCCGGGCTTGCCTCGGGCTTGCCTCGGGCTTGTCTCGTGTAACTGTCGTCAAAAATCGATGTTCAACGTTCATTTTTGAAGGAAGTCTCGCGCGAAAGCTTCGTTTTCAGAACGATCTGTGTGACTGTCGTCACTTTTTGAAGTTGACAAGTTGAAAAATGGAGGAAGTCTCACACGACAGCTTCGTGCCGGAGACGATCTCTGTGACTGTTGTCACTTTTTGAAGTTGACAAGTTGAAAAATGGAGGAAGTCTCACACGACAGCTTCGTGCCGGAGACGATCTCTGTGACTGTTGTCACTTTTTGAAGTTGACAAGTTGAAAAATGGAGGAAGTCTCACACGACAGCTTCGTGCCGGAGACGATCTCTGTGACTGTTGTCACTTTTTGAAGTTGACAAGTTGAAAAATGGAGGAAGTCTCACACGACAGCTTCGTGCCGGAGACGATCTCTGTGACTGTTGTCACTTTTTGAAGTTGACAAGTTGAAAAATGGAGGAAGTCTCACACGACAGCTTCGTGCCGGAGACGATCTCTGTGACTGTTGTCACTTTTTGAAGTTGACAAGTTGAAAAATGGAGGAAGTCTCACACGACAGCTTCGTTTGGAGAACGATCTGTGTGACTGTCGTCACTTTTGAAGCTGTCAGCTTTCAGTTATCTTCATTTTGTGTGACAGGCGTGCGACTTCGTGCGCATGCGTCATCTTCGATGTTCATTTTGTGTGACAGGCGTGGTACTTCGTGCGCATGGCATGCGTTTTGGGTAGATAGCCGGCTCGCGAAATGCTGTGTTTTGCAATGGAAAGTGCGCTGCTGAGACGTCGAAGGTAAGCTCTGCGAAACGGCGGGTCCGGGCTTGCCTCGGGCTTGCCTCGGGCTTGTCTCGTGTAACTGTCGTCAAAAATCGATGTTCAACGTTCATTTTTGAAGGAAGTCTCGCACGAAAGCTTCGTTTGGAGAACGATCTGTGTGACTGTCGTCACTTTTTGAAGTTGACAAGTTGAAAAATGGAGGAAGTCTCACACGACAGCTTCGTGCCGGAGACGATCTCTGTGACTGTTGTCACTTTTTGAAGTTGACAAGTTGAAAAATGGAGGAAGTCTCACACGACAGCTTCGTGCTGGAGACGATCTCTGTGACTGTTGTCGCTTTTTGAAGTTGACAAGTTGAAAAATGGAGGAAGTCTCACACGACAGCTTCGTGCCGGAGACGATCTCTGTGACTGTTGTCACTTTTTGAAGTTGACAAGTTGAAAAATGGAGGAAGTCTCACACGACAGCTTCGTGCCGGAGACGATCTCTGTGACTGTTGTCACTTTTTGAAGTTGACAAGTTGAAAAATGGAGGAAGTCTCACACGACAGCTTCGTGCCGGAGACGATCTCTGTGACTGTTGTCACTTTTTGAAGTTGACAAGTTGAAAAATGGAGGAAGTCTCACACGACAGCTTCGTGCCGGAGACGATCTCTGTGACTGTTGTCACTTTTTGAAGTTGACAAGTTGAAAAATGGCGGAAGTCTCACACGAAAGCTTCGTTTGGAGAACGATCTGTGTGACTGTCGTCACTTTTTGAAGTTGACAAGTTGAAAAATGGAGGAGGTCTCACACGACAGCTGCGCTTTGAAGGAGGTCTCGCACGAAAGCTCCGTTTTTGGCAGGCTGTCGTTTTCTGTACAGTCTCTCTTATCAAAACGCTTCAAAATCGCACTTTTTCCGCTTTGGCGCTCGGAGTCTGGGTTTGGGGCTTGGATTTCTCGCATTTTCGCTGGCTTTCGTTTCCTGTGCGCTTTTGCGTATCAAAATGCTTCAAAATCGCACTTTTTCGCTTTGGCGCTGGAAGTCTGGCTTCGTGACAGTGACAGATGGTTTTGTGTTGGTGGTTTTGTGTGGTGGTTTTGCGTTGGTGGTTTTGTGTGGTGGCTTTGTGTGGTGGTCTTGTTTTGCTGGTTTTGTGTTGGTGGTTTTGTGTTGGTGGTTTTGCGCTGGTGGTTTTGCGTTGGTGGTTTTGCGTTGGTGGTTTTGTGTTGGTGGCTTTGTGTGGTGGTCTTGTTTTGCTGGTTTTGTGCTGGTGGTTTTGTGTGGTGGTTTTGTCGCGCAACAGGAAGCACAATTTTTTGAAAAAACCATTCCAACAAACTATAGGCACTTTTGCCTCTGAATTATAGGCCCCAGTTTTCTTTGATCTTATAGTGGTTGACCTTGGGAAACTTCCGCCCCCGGCTTGCCCGGGAACTACTGGTAACTGGTATATGACCAATAAACACCAGGGATAGTAGTGGTTGATGATGGCTAATGATGATGGTTAGTGGTGGTTGATGATGGTTTATGATGGCATATGTGGTGGTTGGTGATGGTGTGAATGATGGTTGATAGTTAATGGACAAGGATGAACATATGACTTGGGTGTAGCAAGAAGCATGCCACCCTGCTGTTCGTCAACAGATGTTCAGCAATGAGTTGATGATGGCTGATGCTTCATGATGCTTGGCCTTTTCGATGTAGGACGGTTGGTGTTTATGTTGATTGATGATAGATAGCACAGGTGCATGATGGAACGTGGGCATGCTAGAACCAGCATCTCAGAGCTTCGGAATTTAGGCGCTCTAGCCTTGCAAGAATGATGGTCCAATCTAGGGATTTCTTAAAATTGGGAGCCCCCTAAAAAGGATGGTTCATTATGAATAAGGATGTCGTCTAAACATCGTGAGTAGTAGATGATTTGAGTGTATACCTCCATTTAAAGAAACCGCTCCTCCTACCGCGTTTTTTCTGTGTGTGTGTGTGTCATGAGCGGTTTCTCCGTGCACGGTTTCGCGCAATTGAAACTGACGATGCTGACCAAGGGGGTTGCGTTTCAGGCTCTGAAATGGGCTCTTTTCGTCGTGGGCATCGCTGTGGAGCATTACTTGCCTCTTGTTTTCAAGTGCTCCAGGTTTTGCGCTGTGCCCCGGGGTCCTGGGAAGGGCCCCGGGGTGGGCCTTCAAGTCTTAGCGGGGAGAGGCTGGTTAAACTGGGCACAGCTTTCCTGTAGGCCGTGTCTATGGCCACAGTGTGCCCTCCAAGTTGTTGATGATGGCTGGTTCTGGATGTACTGGCATGCGCGGAACAAGTCAGTACAGCTGGCATGTCCCCACTATTGTCGATTATCATCCTGCAATGTCAACCATCATTGGCTGTCACGAATCATCATTGACCATCTTCGATCTCCCATTATTTTTCGTTTTATGCCATCACTCATCACCACTAGCAAATAGGTCACCATGGATAATCACTCATCATTTATTAGTTGGCTAATCACTCATCACCTATTAGCACCATGGACTCATTGGCTGTCACTCATCACCATTCTCCCATCATTGATCAACCATCACCTATTTCCAGCACGTCCACGAATTTGCGAATCATTCCAGCCATCGCCCAGGTTGGGCCTGGACAGTTGGGGTGCCATGCTGAGTGGTGGTAGCTGCATTCCCTGGCAGCTGCTTCTGTTGGCTTATGGTTTCCTTGGCCTGTACCGTGATGCAGGCGCTGGTCAGGGAAATAGGTAGCTGCTTGATGATCGACAGATGGTTCGCAGATGTTAGTCGATGATCTGTATTTAGATGATCCGATCCGATTGATTAGTATTGAACTTATGATCAAACCATGAAAGATTGATGATTATGTATTTAGCCAATTGTTCAATGATGATGGCATAGTTTGTGGATACATACATCGAATACGTACTTTGACAGGTAATTACCTATATATTATAATGGGAGATCCATACTAACGACCTGATATTTCATGGTCAAGTCTATCATTATGGCCATCCCGTTGTATGTGCTGGCGGTTGGTAGTGGTTGCGGTGGTAAACCTTCTTGGCATGCCAATGCTTCAGTTGGTTGATCTTGACCTACATGTTCGCAGCCCACAAATCAGCAGAATTATGCAGCTGTTCGGACTTTTTGTCGTGGAACATCCAGGTTGCGAAAAAAATCGATTAATCACGATCCATCCGTGTTTTCTCGGTGTCCAATCCCCCCTCAATACGCTGGTTCCGCAAAGCCCGACCCCAGATTTGAACGCTCGCCTTGGCTTCCCATGGGTTTTGGGGAGCATCGCAGCGCTCAGCAGCGCCAACGATGCCATCGCTTTAACGCTTCACCAGGCGGTCACGTGTTGCTGTTTGGTGGTCGCATGGAATTCCTGCCGTTGCTGCTGACCTCGGATTTTTGCGCCCTGCTGGTGCTTCAGCGCCTGGGCGGTCGTGCCACCGGGGAGGCTTGGGGCAATACGGATAGCAGGTGGTAACCAAGGTGGGGGCACTATGGGGCACTCTTATTTGTTGTTTGGTTGGTGGTTTCAAACATTTTTTATTTTCCCCAGTAATGATTAACAAATGGTTGGTTGACTAAGATTTTTCATGGGGGTTCAAACCACCAACCAGTTGTGTGTGTGTGTGTTGAGCTTTAGACCTCCCTGTGAACTGGCACGGCATTTGATGTGAGAGTGTCATTGGGAAACATCATCCCATCTTCAGTTCCCCGCCCCCCTCCGTCACCGTTTTCACCAGTTCATTTTTTTCACTAGTGGATTAAGCTGCAAATGTGTTTTATTAGTGAAGGTCCCTCAGCGTATTTTTGCGATTGTTACTTGCTTTGATTCACTGGTTGCGAAGAAAACCAATAAAATCAACAACAGACTCCAACCCCTACCAGTAGATGAAACAATGCAATTCCACCATCCTACAAGCAAGTGTGATTCCAGTACTCGATTTTTTTCAATTTGATTGTTTTTCACTCAACAAGTAGGAATCGAAGCTTTGCTAGACCAAAGTTTCAACATGGTCCGTTTTTTTTTCAACTTGATAATCAACTTGATTCGACAACAGCGTTCTGACGACATATGACACTCAACTGAAGATTTATATAGAGTGTTTTCATGTGTTTCACGATGCTTTGGTTGAAGCATCATTATGATCAAATGCCCTGTTGAAGGCCAGGCAGCGTCAAGTTTGACCTGGCATTGATAAACTCCTTGGTCGTAACCCCTACTATTTGGTGGCCGTTTCCGATCCTCAACACAGTCAAGCGAAGATCCTTCGTATTGTACTCAACTTAATTATTGTTCACCATTTTGAGTACACAATATTTTTATTTGAAATGATTGTTCATTAACAGTTAATTACTTTACAACATATACCATATACCATTGAAAGCACTCCAGCATCTGTCAAAGGCCGGGCCATGAGATCTGCCTGCAGCTGCGCTTGAGGTTTTTTTGGTTCATCTTCCGGCTTCTGCCAAGTGAGAAATCGGATTTCTCCAGCAAGGAAGAGTGAACTATGTAAATGCTTTGTTGTCAGAATATGATTCCGAACCAGTTGGACGTGGTATGGGAGATGGGCCATAGCCAACCTCCAAAGTTGACTGGCAGTGAAAAACCAACGACCCAAGGGCGCTTCTTGGGAAGGATCGACAGGTGGCCAAAGGCAGTCGCCGTCAGGTTGTGCTGAGGGGGGCCATGATGGACTCTGAAAATGTGGCGCCCGGGTGGGGGGCTGGGCCGACCCCAGATGACTTGAGGCACGTGCCATAGCTGCTAGCGCCGCCGATTCCAACCCCCATGAGATGGCCAGAAAGATAACGACCTTCGCGTAGCAAGTGGAGCTTCCATCGATTGGTTGAAAACTGCCCTTCATTCAGGTCATGGGAGGGACACACAAACACACACAAGCACAAACACACACACACACACCGAAAAATGAATGTGAAGCTGGTATGAAACTGCTTATCGGGCTCCAATCAACATGCAGTGCTAAGGGACAAGCCAAATGTGGGGTTCTTGTTAGATGCCGCGGATCAATAAAAAACAATGTGTTGATCCAAAACAAGATTTGAAAAGGGCAGCACATCCTTTCACCCAAAAAACAAACATGGCTTACACGAGAAAACTTGAAAGAATCTTGAAAAATTACACCATTTGAATACTGGCTTACACATGTCGACATTACTTTTTGCTATTGCGGTGTCCATCATGAGTTTGGAGAAGGTTGATTGCAAAATCTCTCAGGAGTCGCCGCTCATCGGGATTTCAAAGCCCAGGCTATACATGGCCACGTCATCAGAGACTTGTTCCAACAGTGTTTTTGAATGATAGGAAATCATAGGTTAATCCCATTTGGAAATGTTATTGTTTGAAACTTATTCAAGTTCATTTTCAGATTTCAGATCTAAAAACTGAGAGTGAATCACAATCAATTATGAATTGCCATTTTGATTATTAATGGCCAGTTGCAACAACGGTTGCCAATGGCTACTGGTTCATAGTCACAGCAGTGGTTTTACTGCTTGACCGCAGCGGATCAATAGCCACAGCGTGGAAGCCAGTAGGTATTGCCTACAAATAGTCATGGTAGTGGTCGTTCCTAGTCGTCAATTGTTGCAAAAAGTAACCACCATCATTGGCCAACCATAATGATTAACGTACTAGATGCTCTCATGTTTGTTCAGATTGGCTGTTTAATCTAATCAGCAGTGGATTGTAAAATATTGTAGACAATTGAAAGTGATGCCACTTGAACCAGCTTATTGACACCAACAATGGCTAGGCTATAAACATCTATTGAACCCGCTAGCCACCATTTCAGTTTGATTGACCATTGACCACTCCAGAATATATCTAGACTATTTCTATCATCAACCATCATAATCCACTATACTTGGCAATCAGCAACCATCATTGCAAGCTACTACGTGATAGCAAGCATCAGTATGAATCATCAATCAGGACTACCACACAAGCACCACAATAACAACTATACAACGACCATGGATGAATATAGTTGTGATTGAATAACTCATTCATCATGAAACACTCTAATAGTCTTCAATCTATGCTCAATTGTTTTCCTCTAATCAATGTACAACTTTTCATAATTAGACAAAAACATGTGGCCATTGACTGTAGGTTATCATAGGCTAGCGTCGTGCGCTATATGAATAGCAAAAGGCTCATAATAGCTCATAATAATCTATAGCCAAACTATCATTAGTTACTACAACAGTTGCTAATAATAGGCCATAATAATCTATCACTAACCATCAGTAGTTACTAGTTACAAACTAATGATCCTCTATTTGAAAGAAAACAACTTAGCCAACGCTTTCCTGGCCCTTTTTCGCTCAAGCCTCAGCTCCTGGGGCAAACGCAAAGGGTCGTCGTGGGCGGGAACCAACCCGTTGGAAGCGGCGACGGGCGACGGGCCCCCGAAACCAATGCCGGGCATCCCAGGAGCATTCGATCCCAGCAGGGCTGGAGAAATCTCATAGGTTGTTGGTGGAGTTGATGGGTCTTGTTGATGTCGTTGGTTTCTCGTATTTTTTGGATGCTGATGGTTTCTCCCATTCTTTGTGTTTTTGAAGCGTCCCAGGTTCGTTGGACTGCTCCCACTGTTGCAGCAATCCAAGAATCCTCGGGAATCAGCCCGTAGCGAAATCGGATTTGTTGCCGGGGGTCGGCCATTTTCCAGCTATGTGTGATTCCCAGAGGGTAAACAATATAGACAGGCACAGAACATGAAGTCCGCGCCTTTTTGCTTCCGAATTCATCGGAAGGCATGGAGTAAAATCCAGCAGCATGCCGGGATGTCCTGGAAATTGTTCTTATCTTCAATGGCTCTTTTGAACCTTGTCGTCATGAATCCAAGTGGCTGCATTAGCTTAGCATCCGACTGTCACTGGACAATGTGTTTGTGACTCAGTTTGCAGCGATTGGCTGCATGGCACCACGGATTGGGGCCTGTTCCACAGTTCAGCTGGGAATGATTGAGTGTCACCAGGACGTTCCAAGAGCCACGACGGACATCCATGGATTCCGACGACATCTCTGGGCTCATATTTGGTGATCTTGCTGTGATTTCAGCAGCGCTTAGTTGGGAGATGTTGGGAGTTTCCAATCCTTATGGAGATGGCTAGCTCAGATAGGTGTCATCACTTAGTTACTGAATTAGAGTATACGTAGTTAGGTGTGATCCTTGTTCTGTTTTTTTGTGTTGGGAGGCCCCGTCCACTTCCATAAATCTCGCTCCGTTGGGGCTTGGGCAGCCACAGAAGTCCCAGGCCGAACATTGCTGGCGTTGAAATTGTACCACTAATTGGCGGAGATCAGAAGAGGCCCGGCTGAGTTCGCATGGGGATGTTAGATGGACGATCAGCCGAGAGCTTAATAGATTTTGTTGGAGCTTTATGCAGAACCCAGCCGTATAAGGTGGTTTCTTTAATAGTTGCCCCCAAATCATCCATGATTATCACCATTTATAGTAGAAAACCATCCATTTTTGGAGTTTCCAATCTTGAGAAACCCCCAAATAGTTGCTTCCTGAGAGAGTTTGCCCAGCTTCCTTGTTTACTAGGTTGCACATGGTTATACATTTGACATTCTGCCGAACCTTCACGCATACCCCCACCATAAAAAACCAAGCGTACTTATGCACATATATGTGACTCAATAGGTATGCACAACCGTCTGGTACCAAGCCAAACTACAAACCAAAACTGTAAAGAAATTTTGTGTTTGAAAAACTGTACATGTCGAGACTTGGAGGCCTTTGTGACACTACTTCGGCATGCTTTGCCCACATTGCGACTGAGAAAGAAGGAGGGATGATCCTTCGCCTATGCTTCTAGTTACCATTCTGGTAGGTACCCAACCCCAAAAATAATGGTAGAACCAGCGGGTTACCTACTATTTCACAATAGCTGGAAGGGTAGAGGTCAATATCCTACAACACTGGTAGGCTCGTGCGCCAGGGTCATGATGATTCACCGATGTAGATGATGGGCTGGCATTGCCTAGCAGCTGCTTCCTTGCCTACGACGTGTTCTTGGACCTGACAGGGGCACAGCCACCCTGTTCAAACTCTGAAGGTCGCTGATCTTCCGTGCTTCAGCGTGGTTCAAAGAGACCTATGGAGTGTCCAAAGCAGCCTATTGATCATACTGTGGTTGGTTTCAAAAGCACGCAAGAGTGAAGTGGGCTGGATTGACATTGAACACATTTTGCATCGCACTTTTCGCGGCAGTGCCCAGTCGAGGAGCACGTACACATTAACATGACCCGGTCGAGTGTCGGGCTGCCGTAGCTGAAGGCAATAAAGCAAACCAATGAAGTAAATTGAGAACAAAAAAAGAGACACAATCACAAGACCTCATCATTTGAAAACCTCAGCCTCTTCAGGCTGAGCAGATCAACATAGATCAACCAGGCACAGGCACCACCACCTACTAAGCAGCGCCACGGCTTCAGCCATGGACGAGGAAGCCGGCGGATTGCTCGGTGGCTTCAC
>VSDK01017407.1:84857-99852 GCA_009767595.1 Symbiodinium kawagutii | reverse complement strand
CCTCCCCCCGCCCGCGCCGGGGCGGTTCAAGCCGCTGGCATGGGTGCCTCAGCGGGGCTTGAAGCCTGGGACGTTGGGGTGGCCCTCTACGACCCCTGGGGGGTGTCAAGGTGTTGGGATGCCCCTGCAAGGTGGGCCCCGTTCACGTTCACCAGCTAGAAGTTAGGCTATAACTAAGGTAGCTACCAGTTATGGCCCAGCTATAGCCGTTGGCTTAGAACTAGGGGAACTACCTGGAACTACCACTTATGGTAGATATGGCTATAGTTAAGTGGCCCACCTTGCAACTGTTGGTTGGTGGCACTCAGAAGTAGCTGCTTGCAGCAGTGTCTCCGTTTTTTGGGGCGCTTTTGCACTTTCAAAGAGGGCACCTGCGAAAAAATCAAAAACACATGAGGTCACCAAAACGTGCCTGCCGGAAAAACATGTGATGGGAGATGTGACAGTTTCATAAAGGACAGTTTCTGGAAGTTCAACTGGTTGTTGCTTGATATACAGTATGGATCCAAATGCATAACACCCATTTATCCCGGCGACAATGTAGAAGCTGCATGTGTTTGCAATTGGATCCATACAGCACAAAAGCAGCATGTGTTAAATCACAGGAAGTAGGCCTCTTGTGGCAGGATTTCATCAGGACATGATCTGTAGTTCTCTGTCATTCCCCCAGGGGTTCGTTCGGCTGCGCACCCTACAAGGTGGGCCCCCCTGGTTATAAGTTGATTGATAAGACTATAGCTATATCTACCATAACTGGTAGTTACCCTAGTTATAACCCAAGTTAGCTAACTAAGGGGGCCCACCTTGTATTGATCTGCACCAACTTCGCTTCGGAACATCACCGGATGGCTGGGTTCCTCAGGTGGGCTGCCTCATGACGGTGGCTGCCGCATCCATCACGCTGTCCAGAGCCATCCAGAGGTGGGACCAGCTCACGGCCTTCAATGGCTGATCCTGGAGGTAGCTTCACCATCAAACAGATGGGTAGAAATATAGATGGGTAACCAACAATAATAGCTGGTTCATGGTTAATAATAGGGGGTGATAACTAGCAATCAGAGGGGATATATACCAACTATATATGGCTATGGGTCAAGCAGTTAACTAGCCAATTTCATGGGGGATAATGACCAACAATAATCAGGGAAACAACGGTTAATGATAGGGGGACCAGGGGTACGGGGTGAACTGACCCACAGCCAGATGGGTAGAATAGATGAAATGGCTGGTGTTTGACCATCAAACAAGGAAAAACATCATATTTGGAAATAGCTTGTGGTTTACTTTCAGACAGATGAGTAGGAATAGATGAACGAGATTGAAATAGCTGGTGATTTACCATCAAACGTGGAAGAAATGAGGAAATCACGAGTGATTTAAGCATCAAACATGTCATTAAGTTATGGATTTTCTGTTAAAACTATGGTGAACTATCCTATGCTAACTTTCTAAGGGTGCATGTGTAAAGTATGCATCATCAGTATCAGATCAAGGTTCAGCCGATTAGGTTTAAAAACGCAGCCGCATCAGCTTTGAAAGGAAAAAAGGATAGCCGCAGGCAGCGACTCCCTAAGAGAGCCCTGATAGTGGAAGCAGTTCGGTGCTGGCTGCCAGACAGCCATGCGAAAGATGCTATACAGTCTGATTTGACTTCTACATTTGGTGGTCAGATCCTGCTGTTCAGATGTATCTCTAGATTTTTGTTCGCACTTCCAAACATATTTCACAAGCCCAGATGTGTCAGGATTTCGCAGCCAAGATGGGATCTTTCTGCCCAAAAAACACGCGTTTTGCCGTGCCTCACGTGACACCAGGCCCAGCGCCGCTCGTGTGGAGCCGCCGGTGGCACCGGTGGCCTGCTACGCTGCGTCGGAGCAACGGCTGAAGTTTGGACTCTCCGAAGTCCCGCCCGGCGCTTGCCAGCTGAAACCAGGCGGGGTCCAAGATCTGCGGCCATGATCCCAGTTGGATGTGCAGCTGGGGTTATAGCCATTGCTGGCTGGTGGTTTGATTGACATTTGCTTTATTTTCCCGCTTGTAGTCATTAACGCGTGGTTGGTTGACTAATACTTTTCATAGGGGTTGAAACCACCAACCAGTAAGCCCTTTAACGTAGCTTGTATAACCCTTAGCCCTAGAAACCATGGTGTGTGACCACTTACGAGCCGTGGGGGTGCACTTCGAAGTATGAAACCAAGCTTGTTACAGAGTGGTGCCCCCTAGTTGGAAGTTAGTTGACATGCCACTTAACGATAGTTAGATCTTCCATAACTAGTCGTTACTTAAGTCATAAACCAACGATCCTATGGTCGTTTCATGTTGTTTAGTGAGACCATATTTGACTATATAAGAAATAAGATGACCACTTGGAAAAAAGCTGAACGAAATCATTGTTTTCGTCGGATATCATTCGGAGAGAGATGATTTTATCTGCGACAGTCACTATACAGTGACATGAGTTTCCCCCCTCAAAAAAGGCTTCATGCTGGTGAGCTACGCAATGAAACCCCAAAATGGTGTGATTCCAGCAGGCATTCTGCTTTGTTTGACCGTGTTTTACCCAGAGCAGTTGTTTTTGTAGTTGCTTTTCCCCTTTTCATGTGCAGGCTGTCAGCACTAATTGCATGCTCAGAAATCCTGGTTGCTTTTTCTAAATGGATTTTTATAGTTTTAGTTTGGCGTGCCCTTATATATAGCTGTTTCTGCACCTAACACATTCGAAGGTCACCATTTGATACCTCACTTGGCACCCCAAAAAAGGACGCTCACATTTGAAACCTGGAGGCTTTTGCCGTGGCGCAGATGATAAGCAACTTGCCTTGCTATCATACCCGTGCGTGGATCACATCAAGTCAGCCAATTTTTGTCGGGACGTATGCTTGCACATGATTCCACATGGGACTTTGCTAATGTCAAGTAGGTAATTACAAGACCCATGATGGTCTTCCCTTTTGGGTCGTGCAGCCAACGTAGCCAGTGCCTCGGCGGTGGGCCGAACGGAAATCTAATCAATATGCTCCGCCCATCGGAAGCACAAGGATGAGATACAGCTAGACCGCTAGAGTCGTTTGATCCGCCCATGCCACCGAGTGAGTCAGCGAGCCAAGGCTAGAATACCATGATTGCGATGGGGATGACATTCTGGATCCCTACTGCGTGGCAGCCGACAAGCTTTCCTTCGGCTATATCAGCTGCTGGTCCGACGCTATGATGATGTGTGCACTGGTCGGGGAGACCAATGGTTGTTTCTCAAACAGGGCACCCCTCGAAATCACCCATTCTCAAACATTGAGAAACCTAAATATAGCCCGTTATTGACCATGTTCAGTAGTAACAACCTGGTAAACCACCAAAAACCAACCATTTTTGGGGTCCAAACAGGTGAGAACCCCCTAGCCCCCAATGACCCTTTATTGTAGCGTCGGCCTGGCATTGCCTGAGGTTCCAAAGATGACTGCAAAAATAATTGGCCAAACGGCTTGTACCTTGGCCCAGAGTGTCCCTGCTAGGCAGATGCCAAACCACCCCACCAGCTTTCTTCGCGGATGTTCCAGCAGCACTTTTCCACAGCTTGTTCAGCAGAGTGGGCCTTGAACTGCGCAGATTTGCTGAGGTGCTTGAACCAAGATGAACCTTCCATTGTCAACGCGGAAGAGATCATTCCAGCGTTGGAGAATGAGTTACTTGTGCTTCAATATCGGGCCAAATCAATCCTGAATGCTATATGCTTTTTCTGCGCAAGATACACGCAACCAAAAAAAACTGGATTGTACATCTACAATCTCAAAAAACATATATACATAACATGATCACTATATAAACAAGTCAAACCAATGTAATGAACTGTGACTGTTTTTCCGCTGGTGGCCTCAAGCGTTGAGTATCAGCCAATATTGGTAGGTGGGATGGGTTGACAGGTACTGTTACTGTTGGAACCCTTGAGCGCTACTGGGATTGCGAACAAAACAGGGAACTATCCGCCCAATGGGGTCGTGAGTTGTAACAAGGAACAGCTTCTAGCTCGACTTTAAGTAAGCAATAACATGTTTGTTAAGAGCAAGCAAGGGAACCCTCCTTGGTGAACAAGCTGATGATAGATATTTTGATATTATATGTCTAGCTTGTTCTAAATGGCTGATGAATCAACTTCTAGCTGGAACTGCCATGGCGTAGGAGTCATGCGCCAGTCAGCATTTTGTCCAGAACGAAAACTTCGCCATCAGACCAATTCCAGCTAGCTGCCTCGTATGATGGTTTCCTAGTAGATGGTCTCCCAGTAGTAGTTACTATGCTCGTTAGTAACCAGCGGCCACAACTGCATGGCTCGGCCCTTGTGATTCCTGCCAGGGTGACGATCATCCACTTCAATGATGTCTATGAGATGGCGGGTGTGCTGGAGGACTGGCAGGGGGGGAGTCTGGGGAGGGCCGGCATCAATCGGCCATTGAGATGCGCGCTCCACAGTGAAAGGATGCTGTGCCACCAAGGTGAACCAAGATGCAAGGGCGTATGGATCATATTTCAATATATTTCAATGAACTATTTGGATGTAACGAGCAGCCTAGCGCCAGAAGCTGAAAGCCATGAGAAGAGAATAGAAGAGAGATGCGAGAGCGAGAGCAAACTGAGAATGATTAAGATCTATTAGCCCTTTTTTGTGACTATAACCATCATAAACCATCAGCAACCATCATTAACCATCATTAACCATCATCAACCACCATTAACCACCATGCACCACCATAAACCAGCTGAAGATCCCTTACCTCTGTGAATGACATTCTGTAATTCCAATCAGCAGCGGCAGCAGTGAATCGGGCAAGGCTGGCATGCGCAAAGGGGGCATGTCCCGCGCTGCCTACGTGATCGAGCGCGCCTTGGTGAGAAATGTTCGGTTGATCGGTCCATGTCCTACGACGTAGAACTGTGGAGCGATGCGTGGAGAGATGTGAGAGATGTGAGAGATGTGATTTGGTTGGCGGTTTGATTGACATGGTTTTTTCCCTGGTCCTATTATTAACAAATGCTTGGTTGGTTGACTCATATTTTTCATAGGGGTGGTTCAACCACCGACCAGTGATACGATGTGATGCTGGGAACTTGGAAGCTCAACCGTCAAAGGCGAAGGAAAGCGCTGCGCCACGGCAGCGGAACTCTGAGAAAAATGATGGCTATGGATGGCTATGGCATGTTTCTCCACACCCTGGAGGATTGCCATGGATTGCCCATGAGACTATGGGTCAAAACCTCATCCTGTACCCCTGGTGTACCATCAGCAACCCATTGTTTCCCTCATTTTTCTTTTTGTCCCCGGTAAACTTGATGGTCAATCTTGACCCAACTCGCCATGACAAGATTGTTTCAGTGTCACTCCATGGCTTCAACTGAATCCTGGCCTTGAGATTCGCGACGCGCAACGGCTCAGGTGCTCGCAAGAGAAACCCTGATCGAACCTTCGTCGTTTTTGCAGGTGCCCTCGGGGAGGTGTTGCCCATCCATCCTCGGGATTCATCAGGTCCACCCTTGGGGCCGGCTTGAAGTGGTAAGGAACAGATGGTTGGGCCATGTTTTTGAGATGCAGCTCAAGATTGTAATGCTTGGATCTTGGAGGTACGGCTGATCATGGATATGCCATAGACACACACACATCGCACACATCGATCTCACAATTGCTGATGATTTGTGGTACAGTGTACTACGTCCTGCTGTCAAGAAAGTCATAGGGGCACCTCCCAGTTGCATCATGCAGTTTTCATGTTTCGCCTCCTCCGTTGGCACCCCAGGTGACTTGCTGTCACCTTCCGTTCTCAGCGACCTCTTCCATGGTCGACAGGCGCGATCAGGGCGTGTTTCTGTTTCGTGCAGCTGTCACCCCTTGGGCCCCCCCCTGCCATCCCCTGCCCAGATATCCCCAAGAGAGGGGTCAGGGGGTTGTTCCGAGGGGGGGGGCTGTTCTGAACAATCGTGTGTCCTAATGAGAATTTGATCCGAACCCTATCACCAGCCACCATGCCCAACAAAAAGCCGTCACATTCTGTGGTCTTGTACTGGGCGCCGCCGATGCTTCAACCTATTCTTGGGCCCTTTAATCATCTCATATGGCGATGTGACACAATATTTGCGTGGAAGCTCATCAACCTGAGGGTGGCTCTCCAGCCAACGAGTCCTGGATAGTTTCGAAAGCTGATCGCAACACTGTGAGCTACCAAGGGTTACCATGGCAACACGCCTTTCCAGTTCACCTGGGTTGATGCAGTTCACCCCTCAGCGTCTGCGCGCCTACACGTACAGTGCGCCCTGGCTGTAGAGGCTGTGGATGTGTTGAATTATTTGAATTTGACCGCAGCCTCTCTGGGGAATCACGAGCTGCTTGACTGCAGAATCGCCGGATTTTGGGTGTCATCCTTGGGGTCCCAGACTGAATGCTTAAGAGAACCAATCAAGAAGCAGTTGTTGCCCATTATGACCATGATTGGCCAATATCAACCATGAATTAATCATGATTGCAATTTGCAAGCTGGTTCTTGTATGATCAATTGCTGGCTGGTGATTTTGATTGACATGTTTTCCCTGGTAATCAATAACAAATGGCTGGTTGACTTGCGCAGATGTTTCATGACGGGGTGGCTGTTCGCACCACCAAGCAGTCCTTATTTGTTTGGTCCATTAGATTCAGGTGCTAAGCTCCTGGGACGCACTGTGCTGGGACTTTGCTTGCCCCAAGAAATGTGGTCCAGACCCAAAGCAGGAGGACCCGAAGAGATGGGTTTTGAGTAAGGAGCATGGATATTAGCTATGGATGAATGCACTTCAGCCAAGAGATGGATCAAGAGATGTGTCCAGCCAACAAGAATCCAAACAAGCACAAAGAACCTGTAATTCTTCCAGGAAGCCCAGGGAGGGATCAAGAGATGTCAAGAGATTTGAGAACTTCAGATTTCGAAGTCAACGAACAATTCTGACGAAGTTGGAACTCATTCAGGGGTTCTTTGCAGTGAGAATGGTGGGGACGACGCGCATCGTGATCAGTGCGGTGACGTCACCATGGGAAAAGACGAGTTCACCACACAATGACTCAGCTACACTGACATGGTGTGGGGGCCCCGGGAAGGGCGGAAGAGAATCAGCATGATGAGAGGACTCAACATAATCATAGTAGTTTGATAGATCTTAATGATAATGTCTAGCCACTCGTTCCTGATGGTCATGGTTGATTATGGTTGTTGGTGTTGAATGGTTCGTTAGGGAACAACCCTTTTGACGCACCCCATATCAAACTGGTCACTGATGCAAGTAGAATATTAGCAACATGGGGCCGTGATGAGCTCGCCATGCTTCGCATCAGGATGGACCCTGCAAATCATTGAGGAAAAGCATCATATTGACGCAGATCACCAGCAACTGGTTGAGCACTGGATGGTAATATCTGCTATCATGAGATATCATGAGTGTTTGAATTGAGTGATGGTGATGATTGGACGATACTGATTCACGTGGTTAGCGTATGAACGCAAAATATGGCCGATCATGACAGTTGGGTATTCCATGATCTCGGGGATGTCACAGACCCTGCCCATATTCAAATAGAAAGTGCGTAGGTGGGGCTCCACGTTGGAGCAGATGTGAGTTGCGCAACGGGCAGGTTGGCCCAGCTGCAAAGCATGGTGTATATCGTGTCCGTGGCCGCTGAAAGGTTCGATTTTGGTATCGACATCCTTCAGCAAAGAATGAAGGAGTGCCGCCAAGGGACGGAAACCACGTGATGTGGTGTGAACGTGTTGCAAGAGGGGTAAGGGTAACCGAACCACGAGTTGCATCATCGGATCAATGGACTGATCTTTTTGAAATGCCACGGACCTATCAGCAGCAAAATGCAGCAAACAATTCATGGAACCACCCACGTTTCGGTGCAAATCGACCTGAAACCCGACTGCAACATGCGCAGGTCCCAGGCAAAGCACATTGGTTGAACATGTCAACAGGGCCCTGGGGCTGTGAGCTGGCAGGAGTCCAGGTTTCCATGGCTGAACATCAATCTGATGGACGGGGCTGGCCAGCCACTGAGCTCAAACAGCGGGATTTCACGGTGGTGACGTCGCCTGATGGAGCCTGAATCCACCTGGGATGTTGAGCTCGCTGGTGGTGCGACTAGACCTCTGGATCCGACCATTAGATGAAACCTATTGGGGGGTTCAATCTTGTGATCATGATTGATGTTGAATCATTTCTAAGCTGTATGGTCTGGTTTCCGAACTCCAAAAATATGGAATCTTAGGTTTTACGTATTTTTCTCTGTAGTAGATCAAGTGTTTCACATTCAAAGTCACCGTCGGTGATAGCACTTTTAAATTTATAACTTATAACAGCTACATAGTTTCAAGCATGCTCAAACCAAAAAATCAAAACTTAAAACTCGCTATTGGATTTAGAATGTGGTGGGCAGTGTCATTTTTCCAGTTGGATTTGCGGTGCAGCACTTGGGCCAGCTTGGGGAGCACAAGTCGAAGCTGAAAGCTGACCCTGGCTGACCCTTTTCGTTTCGGGTGCAGCCGCACTCCTTTGGAACAGCTCCTGGATTGGGAAGAACTGCTGATCGGGCAGCTGATTCTTCACTGAGGCTGCTTGCTGGCACGCAAAAGCACAAAATCATCGAAGCTTGGATGAAAGGGACTGGGAAACCAGCACAAGCCAGATCAACAGCCAACAGAAATGGTCGGAAACCACCAGTTTCAGAGGAATCTTTGATGACATAAGACTGCGCAAGCGCAGACTACCCCAGTTGCGCATCCCGGGGTGGTCGCATGGTGGCACGGTTGCCCGATTCAGACAGGTGGCCCACGACATGGTGGTTCAGCTATACCTGGATGACTCCATCCGCTGGAATGCCAGGATTTGGCGAAGAGAAACATAGTGAAACCAGAGAAATAAGAGTGAAACATATGGCGAGCTGGGTCAATATTAATCAACCAACTAATTGGGGATGATCACCAACAGGGAAAACAGCCTGGTTAATGATGGGGGAACCAGGGGGACTAAGGGTGAACTGACTCATGGCCATATATGAAAACCATAGTGACAGATAGTGAAAGACAACCCCCAATGGATGATTGAGGGGGGCACCCCTATGTTGAGAAACCGCCATATATGTGAAACAGAACCACTAGTGAAACCATAGTGAAACAAGAGAAATCCAAGGGACATTTTTCTGGCTGAGGTATACAGCCGTAATTACTTCCGAAAGATCATCCCGCCATAATTTGGGATATTTGCAGGTTATTGCAGCACTGGGATGCATTGGCCAGTGAAAGCTGAGCACTAACTATTTATCCAGCAATGGGATGTATCTGAGAAATTCTCAGCGTTGGTTTTTATTTCCCGCCTTTCTTTTGGGGTGAATCGGTGGCTGTGCCGTGTCGGTTACCGCCACCCCTGTGCTTCGCTACGCTTCGCTACACTTCGCCCTCAGTCACTGGGACCTGTGCTGTTTGCCGCCGCGCCCAGGATTTGCCGTTCGCGCCCCGTTGGTCCAAAGAGCCCAACACCAAGACCACGCGACTCTGCATCTTCGGAGCTGCCGCTCGGCTGTGACGATGGGCCAGTTTGGACGTGATGTTGACCGGTCCCATTTTGAGACGCGGTTTCTTGGAAATGGGGACCCCAACAAATTAATTAATGGGTTTACGTTTATTACTACAAATGGCTGATTAGATATGATTTGGGGGGTCCGCTATGCTGAGAACCCCCCCAATAGGGTTGGGGACATCCGGGGACAGTCCAAGGATGATGGTTTTGACCAAGCAAAATTGTAGCTAACCTCCTTGAGGCGATGAGAGAAAAACATACAATGGTAGAAGCTGACAGAGGAAAACCAATCCGTCATTGTTGTATGAGAAGTCCGTGACTGATATATTCAAAGAGCTGGCTGTTTGCAGCATAGGGATGGCATAGGGTACCACCAGGTGCAGGATGCACAGCTTCCAAGATGCTCACGGAAAACCTGAGGATGTTTGCTCATGGGAAGCGACATGACTTCGATGGATTTCCTATACTGCTTGAGCCGTGAAGAGACTATCGTGCGCATAGCTTTGATTGGAATTATGCTGCGGGTGCATAGCGGCATAGCGGCCAACAGCTGTTGTTGCTGTTATTGCGTTGCTGTTTGTCGTTGTTGTTGCTGTGACTCTGACCGTCATTGTCGTTGATGTTGTTCTTTTTGGTGCTGGCGTTGATGTTGTTGTGGATGCGCTCAACGCGTATCCATATTGTGCTTGGCTATGTCTAGAGTCAACCGCAGCACATTTATGGCTCGTTGGCCAACCAAGGCTTACAACCTCGTGGAGACCCTCTACAAAGACAAGGCGACCACACAACTGCTGGCTCGTTTGAATTGCAAATGGCAGAATGCTCGATCCTTCCAAGGTTGACAGAGAAATGGCTTAGCTCATTTTGACCTTGATCTTTTGATAGATGTATACTATTGAAAGAGAATTCCTAGAAAAAGTATTTAACCATGATATCATAATCCTGAGGTTGTATGAGTTGTATACCTTGTATCGTCAGCTTCACGGTACGTTGGTAGCTCAGATGATGCGAAGCATCCCAGTCTTTCCGAGCTTCACGGCTGCGTAACCGGCGTGGCAGATCTGTGCAGGGCGCATAGTGTTCATCTATCATAGCTTGAGTGAATTCAGCTAAGCTAAAAATATCATATCCCTTAGTAGTTGTTCTATCATTTCCCTTACTAATTTCAGTGGCTACATGATAAATCCGCTTACTGTAGGTTTTGAGGTTGTTTGGGATATGATTGATTTACCGTATGGCTATGGCGGCTATGGGTCAATATTAATCAATTGTCTACGGATAGTAGCCAACCATAGGGAAAACAGTGGTTAATGATGGGGAACCAGGGATACATTGTTTGGACAAATAGCCATATAACCACTTGAAACTATTCTTTTCTTGGCAAGGGATCTATGAACCACCAAGTAGCAAACGGGTTGCATACAGAGTACTGGCGAACTCTTTCACTGCTTCCCCATTGATCAGCCAGTATAGCAGGATCAAGCCAATAGAAATGGTACTGCTCCATATCAAGGGTTCTTAAAATATAGGAAACCCGCCAAAATGGTTGGTGTATGACCACAAATCATGAATATGGGGCGATTTAGGAGTCTCTACTTTGCGAAACACTCATATTTGCACGTGATTCTCGCAATGATTGTTACACAGCGTGTTGAATGCATGGTATGAGAATATCACTCCTGCTCAACCAGGATTGAACTGCCATTTGACAACTGGTGGGTTCCAACCTTTTGGTCAAAGGGGTGGCACGTCATGGCACAGCACCGGCTCAAGAGCTTAACAATTGAATAGAGATTTCTTTTTTCCAGACTTGACTTCGCGCATCTAGTTCTGAATGTTTCAAGTTTCTGTGTCGCTCCCAAGTGGCAGGAGTGAGACACTGTCACTCCCACGTATTTCCACTGTGGCGGACTTGAAAGTGCTGGCCCAGAAGTCGTTCGGACAGGGGTTCCTGAAGCTGGTCACAGAAGAGGGGCATGTGCTGACCAACCTCATGGACTCTTTGGAAACTTCAGGCATTCAAGATGGGGGTCACTTCATGGCAGTTGTGCAGCAACCAAAAGTAGTGACGACAAACTGGGCTTTTGCGATGTGGTGCTGCGGAGGCCATAAGATCGTGTCCTGGGGCCTTCCAGTTTTTGGTGGTGACAGTTCTTCAGTTCAAGAACAGCTCAGGAATGTGCAACAAGTTCAGTCCACAAACACCGCCTTTGCTGCCATCCTGGGAGACAGGTCAGTGGTTACCTGGGGCGAACCAGAATCTGGTGGTAGAAGAAGGGCTGCCGTTCAAAATCAGCTCAGGAACGTGCAACAAGTTCAGGCAACAGATGCTGCCTTTGCTGCCATTTTGGCTGATGGGTCTGTCGTTACCTGGGGCGATCCACGGTTTGGTGGTGACAGCTCTGCAGCGCAAGATCAGCTCAAGGATGTGCAACAAGTTCAGGGCACAGGTGGTGCCTTTGCTGCCATCTTGGCCGACGGGTCCGTGACTACCTGGGGCGATCCGGTTCGCGGTGGTGACAGCGCTGCAGTTCAAGATCAGCTCAAAAATGTGCAACAAGTTCAGGGCACAGGTGGTGCCTTTGCTGCCATCTTGGGCGATGGGTCAGTAGTTACCTGGGGCGATCCAGCCGTTGGTGGTGACAGCTCTGTAGCGCAAGATCAGCTCAAGGATATGCAAGAAGTTCAGGCCACAAAGGCTGCCTTTGCTGCCATCCTGGGAGACAGGTCAGTGGTTACCTGGGGCGAACCAGAATCTGGTGGTTGCAGCGCTGCCGTTCAAAATCAGCTCAGGAACGTGCAACAAGTTCAGGAAACAGATGCTGCCTTTGCTGCCATTTTGGCTGATGGGTCTGTCGTTACCTGGGGCGATCCACGGTTTGGTGGTGACTGCTCTGCAGCGCAAGATCAGCTCAAGGATGTGCAACAAGTTCAGGGCACAGGTGGTGCCTTTGCTGCCATCTTGGCCGACGGGTCCGTGACTACCTGGGGCGATCCGGTTCGCGGTGGTGACAGCGCTGCAGTTCAAGATCAGCTCAAAAATGTGCAGCAAGTTCAGGGCACAAGTGGCGCCTTTGCTGCCATTTTGGGCGATGGGTCAGTAGTTACCTGGGGCGATCCCGTTCGCGGTGGTGACAGCTTCCAACTTGCAGATGCGTTTCAGCTCTTGTAGTAATTGTTTATTTGCGCACTTGAGGTCAGCTGGAAAATGCTTGGATGATTTTCATCATAATCTGGTTTGTGGTTCCCTAGAATTACTAGCGAATGGTTGTTTGAGTCATGTTTTTCATAAGGGTAGTTCAACCCCCAATCAGTATTGCTCAGAGGCTTTGTGCCACCATGTGCCAAACGTATGACTACAGTCTCCCTTTGGTGAATGAACCTGGCCAAAAATCCACCATAGAAGTGGCTGTTTTCCAGTAGGCTGTTGATCAGGACATTAGCCAGGAGTGAATGATCTATCGGCTGGAAATGGTGATCAATGGTTCGTAAGTTGGCCCACGGATGAGTCTCAGCTTGGAAAAGTACCAGGAAACCAGTATTAATGATGGTAAAATCCAGTGGCCGGATGGTCAGTCTTACTTATAGTTCATAATGTCAACCCCGGATGAAGCTTAATCCCAGGTTTATTGATTGGGGGGCAGGGGGTTAACATTTTAAGGGGAAATCGGTTGGCGAACTTGGGGGATACCCTCTATTAATCAACCACGGGCTTATGAATACAGGATTGGCATTACTGGTTGACAAGTCGGTATTGTTCAATCCACCAAACGGTTTACAGGAAAAGTGCTAGGAAACCAGTATGAATGATGGTAAAATCCAGTGGATCAAACTGGACAAATCCATTAGGTTGTTAAGTGCGTATGGTTTGATCGTTTAATCCACCCATTGGTTTACGGAAAAAACATGAGGGACAACGTTGGTTGATCAAGGTTAAACATGTACTATATGCAACAACCGATGGGATATAATATCCATACGGTTTAGTACTAACATGAATGGATGACTTGCAGAAAAAAACGCAAATTAAACCGGCATACATGCATGATAGTAAATCCGCCCCTTTCCGGTACCTATGATAAGCAGGGCCTAGTCAAACAGGTAGTCAGCAACTGAGTCAAGCACCAGCTCGTCCGCAACCATGGTGAACTGAGCCCTATAAGGTAGCTTAAAACCCCTATATCCGTGGTAAGTTACCAGTTGCTAACCGGGGATGCACATCCAAGTAGTCCGCAACTCAACAATGAAGCTACGATCAATAGCCAGTGCCTGTCAACTTTCTGTTGCAAACGAGATGAATTCAAATCAGCATAGTCCATGACCCTGGCAGAAGCAGTGACAATGGTGCCACAGCTCATACCACGAGGTGATCCCATGCCATGCTTTTCCAAACTCTGAGTCAGCACATGTCATGCCTACAGGTTTCCAGATCGTCTCATGAACCATCAAAAGGTTTGTGATTATGATAGTTAACTTTGGAATTCTTGTCTTCAACCAGCCATTTTATGTAAGGGGCGGAAGTTCTTTGTGGCCCGCTTGCTGCGCAGTTCCAACAAACACCAACACCAGGTCAAGTCAACTAACCTTGACATAATATATAGGGGCTTCTTGCAAGAGGGAATCCCAAAAGTGGACGATTTTGTCACTATGGATATAGATAGCTAATATTAGATGATTCGGGAGTACCCCAGAAATAGGTATCCATCAATCGGTGGTACCCCAGAAGCCCGTTCGAGGCACCATACCGATGTCAGGAATTGCATTGAAATAGCGTCAGCACAACGGTGCCACATGCCACGCTGCCCAACAGCCCGCCTGTATAGAACAAGGAATTGCATGGGCAGCAAGTTCTTTTTACGTTCTTTTTCTACCTTGCTATTGGCCAAGCATGTCCATAGTTAGATATTGTGATGACCATTTGCATCAGCATTGCATTTGGCAGTCCCTTGCTTGATGGTGGATTTTGTATCTTTGTGCATGCTATTCTGCTATTTGTGAAGTCGCTGAATAAGCATTCTTAGCAGTGTCCAGCATTGCCATAGTACACGTCTCACCGATGAGGTGTGCTGCCTCACTGTCATGCACATCATGATGACACAAGGAATGTTTGACGCCATGCCTTTCACTTCAGTGGTAACGGGTCAGTGGCAGAGCTTGATCCGTCCTGTCAGGACCGCGTGAAACATCGGAACTTGCAAGAGGCCAGCGGGGAAGCTTTGCCTTGGCAGCAGCTCATTGCAGGTTTTCCAATGCACAAGATTTTGAATGTAGTCAAATATGGAGATAATGAGGATGAGGATGATGATGAGGATGAGGATGATGATGATGATGATGATGATGATGATGAGGAGGAGGAGGAGGACGACGACGACGATGACGACGGGGACGGGGACGGGGACGGGGACGGGGACGA
>VSDK01017407.1:65822-84847 GCA_009767595.1 Symbiodinium kawagutii | reverse complement strand
GACGATGATGATGATGATGATGATGATGATGATGATGATGATGATTGCAGCACGTCGGCGGCTACACAATGGCTTTTCAAGTCCCAAATTTAGTTGTGTGTCTTTCACAACTTCATCTCTGAGAGGCATCGCGTCGTTTTTAGTTGGCCATTCATTTCACAAATTTATTTTCGCATTGTTTGCGCAGAAAAAAAAAGTTTTCGTATTTTACCATATTGCAACCTTAATCGAAGCAGCTAGCTGTTCCCACCTTTTCTCCCTCCATTTCTTGGCTTTTGCTGGCCCTACTGGCCTCAGAATGCGTCAGAGGCATCCCTTGAAGAAGCCAAAGAGCTTCGTAAAAAGCATCACTGCCAACTAGCCCGGGACCGAGCAGATGGATCTGAAATGCCTGGCCTGGCGTGGGCTCCATAGAGAGATATAGCATGATTGCATGATGTAAAATGATCCACTGATGCGAATAGGTCCTGAAATTGTTTGGTACGGTCGGTAAGGTTCAAGGTTTGCACATTTGCTGACGCTAAGGCCTCACATGAACCAATAGCTGATACATCAAGGTGCAAATCATCAACCAACCAATCATCACAACATATGACAACCAGGTACCATTAACCAATCTCCATCAATCACAATCATCACGAACCATCAGCCAAACAATTCACCATCAACCAATAACGAACCATGGTGAACCACATGTTTAACCATACTGAGCCATCGAAAATCCCGCAGTTTCTCCAAAGTTTCCCTTCAAAAATCGTGATCTCTTCATGGTTTTCCCGATCCATGAAGATCAACGAACATCCCATGGTGTTCCTTTCAGAAACGCATTGAACATCCACGAAAATCTTGAATTATGGCGTTTCCCCAGTAAAAAAATGAAAAAACTCACGAGAATCCCAACAATTTCCCATGAAAAACCCCACCTGAAGGACCCGGAACCCCAGCATCTTCACCTGGCCCAAGGCGCCATGGCACGCCCTGGCACGCCCCACGTGGGCCCACTGACCGTGCCTCAGGTCCTGGCGTTGACGCATCAGTTCGCCCACGCGGACTGCGCCTTGGCCAAGGCCGCCGGGAAGGACCTGGATCTCATCCTTGGAGGCCGATGGGTGGATGGGTGGTGACCTGGGAGTCCTGGGAGTAGTTGGTTGGGCGCTTGTTGGTTGGCGGATACGTATGGTATATAGGATATCTGCTGGATATGGAGGTGGATATGTATAGGATACATGGTATAAACTAGGTGGATCTGTTTTTTTGCTATACTAGATGGATGTACCACTAGTGGATATACTGGCAACTATTCTATTCCGCAGACTTCGGCGGCTATGTATATTGGTCAGAATGTCGGTCATGTGACCATCCCCAAGAAGCCCAATGCTTTACAGTGTGCATTGTGCGGGGATGTTTGCTCCAGGATAATGCTAGGCCCAGAGTGTTGGTGAACTGAGTGAGGTTCCAAATTGGAGTATGTTTCTAGCTGGTGGTTTTGAACATTTTTTCCTAGTATATATTCATTAACAAACAGTTGGTTGACACATATTTTTCACAGGGGTGGTTCAACCACCAAACAGGTTTCATACTTCCGTATTTTTCCACCTGTTCGTTTTTTCATGGGTGCCTCCAAGATGCGACATGAAAGAGCAGCTCAGGCTCAGACTGCGTGGAAGGTTAGGGCTGGGCCATGCCAGCTGATGATTGTGATGAATACTTTCATCTTGTTTGAGTGCCATGGTATGGCCGTACACGTTGCTGCCAAAATGATGAGTAATACAGCCATAGCACCCTGAATGGAGCGGGTAAATCCAGGCTTCCAGTTCATGCTTGGGAGGAGAAGGTTTCAGAATGTGAGAGGTTCGTCAGTAGCAATAAATTTCTTTGTAGCTAACTAGCTGATTTCCAGCATAGACTGCGACCTCAGTCCTTTTTTGAGATGAAATAATAACTATATATTATTGCCAATTATTGGTTATCAATGGCCATCATTATCAAATTATGGATAGTAATCATTGCTATTGATAACTATATTATATCTATTGATTATCAAAATATTGATTGTCAATAAATAACAATCATTAATTTAATTCTTATCTACTGGTTATATGTGTTGATAACCATACTATTATTATTCTTATTATTGAAATAATTGCTGCCAACTGATAAGGTCTTAAGGGCCCAAGCCCCTCACCAAGAGCAGGTGACACCGGGAATTTCTGCAGGCCATGACCACTTCACGGACCTACGGTCGGATTGTGGGCACGCCACCTACTTGAAGGCGTGGGTGGACCCCGGTGCTGGCGCCTGTGGTATCGATCGTTTGCAGGGCTATGGCGCCAGGAAATGTGTAATGTTTACCTGTTTAGGAGGGGTTTGTTATAGCTAGGTTAACATGGTTAACATTATCCATGCTTGGATCTAGTACTGTTTATCATTTGGTACCACATGCATTTTCCGTGAAAGCCTTCCTTTCCTGCAGATAGTATAAGCATCACATTTGGACCGAATCAGTCGAAACAAGAGCTTTGGTAGCTTGAACCACTTTTGAAAACACTAAGAGCTCAAGGTAGGTGGGGGCCTTTGTTAGATTAGGAAGGTACATGAAATTGATTATGCACCAAAGACAGGCGCAACGGTAGCTGCAATGTGGGCCTCCCAGTTAGCTAACTTAAGTTGTGACCAAGGAGCTACCAATTGTGGTAGACATTGGGAGGTGGTCAAATGGCCCCAGATTATAGAACCTTCTTGTTCTCAACAAGAACCTCCTACCCCACCGGGGAAATCCGACACGGGGCGACATGCTTCACAACCCAGCGACCCCACAACCCTCCCAGCTTTGACGTGGCCGTGATGCAGGCAGATTCCGACCTTAAAACGCAGTGGGTGATGACGATTCTGCTGTCAGATGATGGAACTGCAGAGCTCTTGGGCAGCACAGCAAGGTCGCTGATCAAGTTGGCCATAGGAGTCAGATTTATAGAATGGGTTAGTTGTGTAAATATATGATGGTTAACCATAGGGATTAAATAATAGGGGGTGACAACCAACAACGGAGGTGAAACAACTACTGGTTTTGTTGTGTAAGGATAGTTGCTTTTTTTTTTTGCAATGGAAAAACTACTATCAACATACCCTCAGCATGGATTTTTTGTATGGGGAAAATGCACCGATGATGATGTTGACAGCGATCTAAGAGACCCAACGAACTCTCGTGACACATCATTTGTTACCTAGTCACAAGAGGTTTCACCCATCCCTCCGAGACATGCTTAGTTCGCCACGTCTACCCATGATTTGTTGATTTTCCAGCAGCTGCGATCTGGATTCATGAGCCAGGCGATGCTAGGCATATCTAAAGGATGTTGCTTGTGGCTCAGGCTTTATGGGCTGCATGCAACAGGTTTGTCCGCAGAAGCCGCAGTTTTTCAATGCATTGCGGGCACCCTTCCAAGCACCCAACGTTGGGGACCATAGAAAGCGCTTGGGGATGACCCTGGATTCAGATTCCTCCAGGTCCATTGAGGGAAAGTTGCTGTCACTGATGCTCGCACAGCACTGGAACAGGCTACAGAAATTCTTTGCTGTTGGCGAATTGGTACAGTTGGATGGTTGATCAGCCAACATTTTTCATATAGATTGAAACCACCAACCAGATTTGTATAGTTGTAGATTGGTTGAGTTGTAGTTGGGAGATTGATCGATAGTCTATTCCAAGACTTCGTGGATGACACGTAGTTGGTAGATTGGTTTATCAGTTGGATTGAGGGGACTTCCTTCCAGTGGTGACTAGTTTCTCCTCTTGATTGGCGACATGAGTTGACATCAAGAAACGGATTGAGTATTCATTTTTAAAATGCCGAAGAATGCTAATTTGTTACACTCAAATTAACATAGCATTTACACATGTTAGACAGTAAAATGCTAATTTGTTAAACTCGCGTGTTTTTCATTTATTCAATCATGTACTGTAGTCACTACTGACACATTAGTGCATACTCGTGTTGTTCACCTGGCGAAGCGGCGAATCCATTCCTAGTGTTGGCAACCCCCTTACCATTCCCTTTTTTAAGGACTACCTGGTTGGTGGCTCGGAGGGAGTGATTTGGAGCCAGGGGTATCCTGCCCTAGCCTTTGAAAGGGGAAGCCGGGCCAGGAGCTACGCCAAATGGTAGCCACCTTTTCAACGAGGCAAAGCATTGCAAACCGCCCGCACTACCTGCAAGGTGGGCCCATAACCAGCTATAAGTTTGGTTATAAGTGCCATGAGCCCCCCAAAAAATCATTTGTATAGGTTATAAGTTATAACCCATATTTTGGAGCGTAAAACCCTACCTTTCAAGGTTTGGGGGGCTCATGGTATCGGGTAACTCATAATTTACGGTAGTTATCATAGCCTGGGAAACGCTTTGGGGATCGGGCGCTGCGCAAGCCGAGGACGGACTCTGATCCGTTCTCACCATCCGTCCACGATAAGGTGGTGCACTGGGAACTGCGGGGTCAACAGGAGCTTGGCCGCTCGGACTGGCAGGACCAGCTGATCCTTGTGACTGATTGACTTTAGCGGATGGGAACCAACAATGGGGTATTATAAATGATGATGATGATGATGATGATGATGATGATGATGATGATGATGATGATGATGACGATGTTGTATATATGTTCAACCACACCTGGCCTATACAGTGATTATTTTCCACTTGTTGTTGGGATGTAGCAACTATCCACCAGCCAGCTAGACAACCTTCCACTAAAGACTGAGTGCACAAAAAAAGTTAGGGGGGCCTCCCAAGATAGTCCAGACATGTGATCAGACTTTTCAGTTTGCTCACATGCACTTCGACGTGTTCATGTTTGGCCCTCGGTTTGTGCAAAATCTAGCTTCCAGGCAAATCATGAAACATGGGATTCTGACCGGAGGAAACAGGCACATGCTGGACAAACAACAGCTGATGTGAACAGTAAATTTTCAGCAACTGGTTTTTTTCCCTCGGCACACCCCAGCAATGCAACTGTCGCCCCTCTCAGGCCACAACATTGGTTGCTGCGACGTGCCCCTGGATGCACGAGAGAGCCAAGTTCGTCAGAAAGAGAGCCTTGGCAACAGTCTCACGTCGATAACTGAGAGGTTCTTCAAGGTCATTCCCAATAGCATGGTCATTGACCACTTGACCACCACCAATGATTACTCCGATCCAGCTAACAGAATCGATTTGCCAACAAGTTGGGATAGTTGATGCTTTTGGATTCGAACATTTCAACTTTTTGATCTTCTTTGCGGGTGATTTCCTGACTTCATCTAATGTTCCAGTGATAGCCTTGAACATTCGACCACTTTTCCGAATGTTTGACCAGTGGTCAGGGGCGGCCGCCATCGAAAGGCCGACAAGGTGGCAAAAGGGAATCCCCTAAAATGCCCCAGTGCCAACCACGGCTGTAGAAGCACAGTGGCAAGGAGTTGTAGATGAAATCGAAGATTCCAAAGATGACTGGGTTCCGCATGGGCATTTGCAGATGATGCATCTATGATTTTGAGCATTTCCAAGCACAAACCAGTTTGCTACCCTGAGCATACCAGGCAACATAAGTTGGGTGGTTTACTTTTTACAGCGAGTCTCGCATGGGGGACTTTTCTTCTGGAAAGTACCGGTTGAGTGGATTTTTTGTTTTGTTGTTACATTCTGGCTGCTACGCTTTTTTACAAGAGACACCAATAGCTAGTGATTTCCAAGCATCTAAGAGCAGTCAGTGGGTCAACTGGTTAGCTAGTCATTTCCTACCAGCTGTTAAGTAGTCAACTTGCAGAACAAACCCGGGACAAACCAACAGTGCAGCACGTGGGAAAGTGCCGCAGCGACAACAGGACGGTCATTGGCAACTTCTTTACCGACGCGGTGAGGGACATGCACAAAACAGATGCTCGGCAGTTCCAACAATTAGCTATCCCTATGCTGCCAGCTACCACGATAGTAAGCAACCAGCTGGTTTCTACCACTGTTGTTTGGGGTTGGTTACCTACCATGGTAAGTGGAAGCATAGGCAACCAGTTTGCAACCCCAAGTCGCCAAAACTGGTCGTTAATATAGGATGTTGAAGGCAACATCCATGGCGATGCTGGGCAACCATGGAGGCGGGGGCCTTCCGACGTACTCACCCGTCTTGTGCGGTTTGTATCCACCACAATTTGCAATGGTCACTGGAGACCATCCCCAATGGGAAGCTGATCTAAATCTAAGTGCAGATCATGGGGAACATTCTGCTTGCCCCACGGCGACTACATGGTGGTTTCTGAAAACAGGGGTGCCCCCACTCAACCAATATTATATAACCATTTGTAGTAGTAAACCAGCCATTTTGGGGGCACCCCTATTTTGAGAAACCACCATATGAACAGGAATGCTGATCAAACCATTGGGTGAGATGTAAATGAAGGAGATGGTGTTTAAAAGTACCGTACAGAAATTTGTTGCAGAACCATGCAGAACCCATGCGGTCGGCTGTGATGAACCTCAAGTGATTGACACTGCAGGGTCCAGGTTCCGTTGCATTCATAGGCACCTGTCTTTTTACTTGATGGGCCGGGCCCGGGAGAGAAGCGTCATGTTTCACAAGGTATTTGCCACATGGCATGTTCAGAATGCTGAATCCCAGACTTTGTAAGGATATTTGTCTCGCTGTTGATCTGTTTACCTCTGGAACGGCGCAAAAATGCAGCAACAAATCCAGACTTTTAAGTAGCACAGAGATGGTTGATCAATGGTAGGCTGGCAAAGGAACCTGCAAGTTCAAAATCATCAGTTTTAATGGGTAAACCACGGTAAACCAGCTATTTATCATGGTAAACCAGCTATTTACCATGGTAAACCAGCTATTTCTATGGCGCATTTCCCGCTTCTCAATGGTAAATGGTTGGTTATGGACCAGTCGAAGCCCGGAGGATGTGGTCCTGATTCCTGGCGGCAGCATCCGCGGAGACAAGGTGGACGTCGGGGCTGATCACCACAGGGTTGCGGCCAGTTTCATAGATACGCAGCTGATATGTGAAGGGTTTCTCCATCATTCCTCGTGTTCATAGAGATGATGTTGGTGATGATGATGACGATGATGATGATGAGGATGAGGATGAGGATGAGGATGATGATGATGATGATGATGATGATGATGATGATGATGATGATGATGATGATGATTCAATCCGAAGTGACCAATACCTCTTTGCAGGGGGTCCCCCACTGGGACATGCCACCAGAGCTGTTCCATGTCCATGTTCTGCTTGGAAGGGGATCCGATGCCTCTAGAGACAGCATAGATTTCACATGCACGCTGACAGATAGGTCATTTCCAGGCCCAGGTCCACATTTCTTATGGCAAGAAGGATGCACTTTCCAGATCATGGGGTGCTGCCGATGCCATGATCAACGCCAGTTCCTGCGTGGGCCATGCCTTGTTGGTATCGGATGTCAGCTAGCATCAACCTGCACCAGCCGACTCCAGGTGTTCCCTGCGGGGAACGTGTCAAAGAAGTCGATTACTGAGATGTCTCTTGGCACCGGGACCCACCAGGACCTAGGGCCTAGTTGGAGCTTGGAAGTTGGGACATGTTGGGACCCATTGACACACAAAATCAATACACTTGAACTGGGTGGTTCTTAACCAATAGTTGGTTGACCAATATTAGTCGTAGGGGTTGAAACCACCAACCAGTGAAAATCAATTGACTCATTTGCATGGATCATTACCTGAGAAGACGATGCTGCTTGCTGCTGGGGGGTGGCTGCATTGCGGGCACACCTACCAACCAATACTATGGCTGTTTTCTTCCCTCAGGGGTGACTTCCCAATCCCAAAATGCAGCAAATCTTTGCCAGCCAGTGCTTTGTTTTCATCATGGGGGTTAGCAAATCCCAAGCCAGACACCGGCTGTCAGCATGTCCAGCAACAGAAGTGGCTCTTGCGCTCTTGTGGAGCAACCTGGGGATGGCAAAGCGCCCCCTTCGGCACCAGCGCCGCTAGGGATTTTGTTTGATGGTCGTTGGGCGCGCCTGTTTTGAATTTGTGATCAACAAGACAACTGCTCCTCTGAGTTGACGGGATCTCAAGCTGATTACCTGAACGCAAAATGATGGCCAATAGCATCAAATAGCAAAGGGATCTTGACATATGTGATCTGGGATACATTTGGGATAGCATACTGATTGCTAGCTGGTGATTTGCATCATGTATTATTTTGGGATGTTCGGTTGTTCTTGGGACGGTGCCACTGACCACCAACCACCAACCAGGTATTATGAAAGAGTCCGCATGTTTTTAGCAATCATCGTTGTAACAGCAGTGAATGTAACAGAACCAAACATGAATAGTCATATCCATACTAGACGTGTTCAATGAGTACTAAACTAATCGACCACCGATGAACCATGATTGGCAACCACCAACCACGAATTAATCATGAATTAACCACTAGTAGCCATCATTTACCTCTTGATTGACAACCATCAACCACTAACCCTGATCATATATATATATATAAAATATATGTTTATAAATATGTATATTTATATATTTTTTCTTTGATATACATATATATATATGTATATTTCTTCTACATATATATATATATTTATATATATATATTTATATACATCTATATATTGAATCTCCTACAAGATCTTTGTTTCAAGGTCCATCCTTCCAGCTGGAGCGGCAAGGCACCCCTTTGGCAACTCCATTGTGAAGTTTTGGGTCCGAGCGGGTGACATTAAGTGCCTGGGCTTGCTAGGAAACTGCCTGCAGCCGTGAACCTGGCCCATGGCAACTGGGTGGATTACAGCTATGAACTTAGGTTTCTTGTTTTTTTTGGATTGACTTACCACATAGCCACTAAAAGTTAGACTTTTAGCAAGGGATCTAACAGCCACCATGGTAACAACTTGCAGAAACCATGCATCTAGCTGGTAATGTTGACACCGGATTATTCAATTCCATAGGTCTATAGTGGTGAAATGTGGGTGAACAAGGCTTATAACCATTGGTTTATAAGAGGATGACAACCAACAAGAATGGTTAACTAATTCCATTGGTTGACTGATTGGGGGGTACCATTTGAATGTGAAACCAGTCGGTGAACTGGAGGGATGGACCCCAGTAATAAACCACAGGTTTACTACTTCGGGGTTAACAAAAAGTGATGTTAACAAGGTGAAAGCTGTTAACTGCCAACTATCCTTCGCACAACTTTCACCATTCATATGTTTGTTTGCTCCCATGTGGTCTTGCAATGGTCTTGCAAGTCGATGAGGGGCTGTTGGCCCAAAGTCGCGAAACTTTTTCTTGGGTCAGCTTGCGATATGCTTTTTCCATGCATTAACTGAGCATCACATAATTAGCCGCCATTAGCCGCCAGTATTCATCCGGAACCATTTCAGCAGAGAACCTGCAGCAGACAGAAGCAAAAAAGAACTACAGTAGTTGATCAATGACCATTCATCCACTTCACTAGTTGACCATTTGTTCGCCACTACTGAATTCATTACCAGCCATTAGCCACCAGTTGTAGCCACTAGTTAGCCATTAGTTAGCCATTTATTAGCCATTTAGAAGCCATTTAGTAGCCATTAATGAGCCATTTAGTAGCCATTTATTAGCCATTGGTAGCCTTGGGTTAGCCACTAGTTGACCATTCATTCATTCACCATCCATGCGCCGACCCAGGAAGTACATCGATGAGCAGCTGGACTGTTACTCCAAGGCCTGCGGTCGCTTCGTGAACGTTGCAGGCGACGTTGGCAGGGCCGGGCCGCCCTTGGCGTTTCGGTGCTGGGAGGACACCCTGAGATGTGATTGACATCGCGGAAAATCGCCAGTCCCAAGAGGATTCCTAAGCAGTTGATGTGGTTGGGTCACCTGATCACTGCCTCGCTGAACTCCTTGAGATGGTGATTAAGAGAGAGGAAGAGGATTCCCAAGCATAATCAAGTATCAACCAACATCAACCAACCATATGCTAGGTGAAGTATGATTGATATACTTGAGCACCATCAACCAACATCAACCATAATTAACCTTCACTTACCGGTAAGTAATCTTCAAAAGCTGGATGATCTTGCCAGCTATATCGCAATACCAGAGGGTACGCGCAATTCTGAACCAGTCGACCACGATCAAACCGTGGGCGACAACAGCATCTCTCAAAGCATTGAAGACTGCACTTGGCCCCAACTTGAAGCCATGAGCTTCCGACATTGTTCGACGCCAAGCTGGGAGACTTGGGATGTGCATGGCTCCAGCTGCAGGTTTGAAGTACACCTTCGATCCAAGCGCTGAGAAGGGCCAGAGGCTGAAGAGCTTCACGTTTCCCAACGGCACTGCGGTGAAGGAGGAGACTCGGCTCACCGTGGCCATGAACGATTACGCCTACGTCCAATCAGATGCTTGGACGCACCCCCTGCCCTTGCTGATGGTGAGGCGGTTGACCTGTTGCTGTGTGTACTACTCGCTGTTTCTTATTCGTGTTATCTTGTTCCTGTGTTCTTGGTCTTCTTGTTTCTTCTTCTTGGTCTTCTTGTTTCTTGGTCTTCTTGTTTCTTATTCTTCTTGTTGTTGTTGTTGTTGTTGTTGCTGTTGCTTCTTGTTGTTGTAGTGGTCATGGTGGCCGCGGATCTGTGCTTTTTTGCTTAGAAGGATGCTGTCGACACTAACAGCCACACCGAACAGCCACGATGCGCAGCCGCTGTTCACAGATCAGATCTACCAGCAGCCCGGAATTCACACCTCAAGTTATTTCATCCAACATGAGTTGTTGACCATAACCAGCAGTGACTATAACCAGCAGTGGTTATAAGTATATGATAGTGGTTAGCTAATATGCTTACTATAAGCATTTGTGAGTTGACTAGAACCAGCAGTGGTTATATATTCAGCCGGTTATATTTTTTTACAACTTCAATATTACAATATCAACCACTGCTGGTAGACATTTTAAATTACAATGTGACTCAATTAGCCAGCTTCAAAGTCAACATCGAGTTGAAGATTACCATCAGCCGTGACGAATCTTATTCCATGATGCTACTTTGTGTTTTTCACTCATCACTTCTTGGTGAACCCGCTACCTGAAAGTGGTTTCTCACCATCGTTATTGAGATTGATGAAGTCCCCAACCGAGGCTATCTACATAACCCATCGATAGTTATTGAGTCTCCCAACACTTGGATTATACATGTTTTTACCGCTCATCAATAGCTGGTCTCATGCCACTTATACATGTTACTATAGTTCTGGTAGTTAAGTATGGTAATAGCTGGTGGTATTAGCAACCATAGTTATACCTATGCTTAGTAATCCCTCACCACTTAAACACATTTTTATACCTATGGTTATACCTACGGTCATACCTATGGTCATACCCATGGTTACTACCTATGGTTACTACCCACCCCTCCCCACGTGGGATGCACCAAGTCGCCCCTCCACGGTGGCCAAAGACCTCCGGGCGCGGCCGAGGATTGGCAGGGCAACCAACTCTACGAGATGGGCACCGTCAACGATGCAGTAGCTCCGGGAGCCGTGCTGGGCACTCCCTGGGGGTCACCACGGCCAGGACCTACCAAGGATACCACAAGGTCCAATCACGACGGGTAAGGATACCAATCACGACCTAGGTATCCTTGGTAGGTCCTGGCAAGGTCAGGGGAGAATACTACCTGGCAATCACAAAACCAGTAGTGGCAAGGATGCTACCAAGGATACCAAGGAGAGTGGCAAGGGGGGAGAACTCGAAATATCTCGAAGTCTTGGCTTGTCCTTGGGAAGTTGGATGTGCTTCCTTGATGTTTTCTGTGGCATGCCAGTAATCCATTCTCCCCGTAACAAGGCATTGCCTGACACAGGCTGCTTGAAACGGCAGTTGCATTTTCTTGGACTGTCAGCGATGTGATCAGTTGCCAACCAGTCGATTGTATCGCTGAATCACTTACCATGAGCGAACAATAGCTGAACCTTCAAAAGAGCGATGGAGAGAGAGAGAGAGAGAGCGAGAGCGAGAGAGAGCCAGCAACACTGATGGCCAACAGCAGATGAAAGGCCAATCATTGCTGCCAACCAGATAATGCATACGATATCGGTTGCCAACCGTGGCTACAACTGCGACGGTTAATCCTGTTCCGTGATGCTATCCTTTCTAGTGCTATGGTGCTAATCCCCAGTCAGCATTGTTGCATGGTGATTGGTGCCATTAGTATCACTCCGTTGTGCCGTTGGTGGGCTTGGTTCAGATGAATGATAGTGATCAGTAGTTTCAGCAGTACATGGAGATTATACTGGTTGGTAGTTTTAACCAGTGTTTATTTCTCTAGTAGTTCTTAACAAATGGTTGCTTGACATGCGCATTTTTTCATGACCGGGTGGTGACCAACCACCGACCAGCTAGGGTTGTAAGCAGCCCAAGAATTGGGCCAGCGCCAACCTAGGTACCTTTGATCTTGGCGCTTTACGCCTATGTTCAGAAGGCCAAGGGCTGCATGGCGCCCAGCTTACAAGGTCGAATGGTCAGGACTCGGCCCAAGGGGGGCCCCAAGGGGTGGGTAGGTTGATATATGATGTTAGGGGTTTCTAGTGGTCTATAACCACTTGGGCCTTAACGTGGTTGGGCCTTAAGATGAAGTAATGAATGGTTAGGCCTTAGTTAACATGGTTGGGTCATGTTGGGTCTATAGACCACTATGCTGAATTAGTTTGGTCTATGGTTTTTAGGGTTTCTAGTGGATAAGGAAATAATTGCCAACAATTGGTGCATTCCAATTAGATTGATTAATTGGGGGTTACCATTTTAATGGGAAAGCCGTTGGCGAGCTTCGGGGTTACCCCTATGATCATCAACCAGGGGTGGCTCGTTTCGTTTCATCCATGTTGGCATTAATCGAAATCTGATTCGGACAAATAAACAGCATGTGTTCGTGTATGTGTAGCTAGGGTGTTCCTGAGGTTGTTGAAAAGCCAGACTATGATGTTTAGAGGGATGTGTATATATGTTCACGTAGTAGGTTTAGACCGGTTGAGATCAGATCAGACGAGCCATCAAACGAATAGCCGGTTGCTCTAATCGTAATTATTCCTCAGATTCACCCTGGGGTTAAAAGGAAACCCCTAGAACTGGTTTTGGTTATGAATAATTTTGATTGTTTTTTTAGCCTCTAATGCGGGCCTTGAACCCAGAACTCAGTTGTTCAATCAAAGACTCGGGATGCTCGCTGAGGTTCCATCATGGTAGAGCGGCCCCGGCCTTTGTCTGGAACCATCTCAAACCACACTCTGGTGATCCAACATGGCAATGAAGAATCCGAATTCCCAAGAGAAAACTAATCTGCGAATGGCGGGCTATCCATTGCTATGTTTGATCACCAGGGGGTGTTGTCCAGGCGCCAGCCGCACAAACCATCAGCGGTCACCAGCAGCTGCAGGACGGCGACAGATGAGAGACTGGAGTGATGGCCTCACAAGTGAAACTTCCAGACCAAAATGGAGGGGAGAACGGTTGATGAAATAAAAAGGGAAGTTGTACGCTATAGTGACTTGCCAAAAATGCCAAGAGAGAGTTGATACAGTAGTAGATAAAAAGGGAAGTAGTTGATAAAATTGTCATTTGAGAACTGCACATGGTGTTTTCTCAAGGTTTCGGGGGACTCCTGAATGATCCAATAGTCATTTGTAGCAATAAACTATCCATTTTTGGGAGTCCAAAATTTTGAAAAAAACACAACGTCGCTTCCGAGCCGCAGTGCTGCTAGGTCCTAGTAATTGGGCCCGCATGGCTCTGTACATTTATCCCCGGGCAGAGCGAATTGGCAGCGTTGGATGTCAGCTTGCCTGGGTGCTGCGCAGCGTGGCAAGGTGTCATTAGACTCACAACATGCTTTTGGGAGAAAAGCAGACCACGCACATGTCAGTGGCTCAATCACCAGTATTCACCAGTTGTTTATGGTTAGAATTGGGCACATTTGTTCAATGTGAAGGTAAGATTCATTGTTAAATATTGGAGTCAATGTCATTTATTGTTAACCATTGCATCAATATTTACATTGACTGGCTTATTTATTATTGATGGTCCTTACAACTCCGCATGGGATGATGGTTTCAACCATGTTTCCTCTATCCATGCATTCAATGCCGAGAGCCCGACCACAGACACGCACATGCTCAGGCTGGCAGCTGGCAAGCTCATGTGGGGATGTCCAAAAGCATAGGTATCCCGGAAGTCTTGGCCTTTTATAAAGGGGAAACCACCAATCATAGAATAGAGGCACACCATATATTGACACACTCATATAGATTGATGTCGCTTGTATGTTCACATGGTCTTGGCATACGATTTTCCACCAAATCATGGACGCAGCACACGCCAAAATGCAGCTCCATAGCAACACCAAATCAGCCAGATCGGATTTGAACCGTTTTGTCCCATGGATCTGGGGTGTGACAACCTGGTAGTGACACATGTAATTATTTGATAATATTGAAAACGTGTCCACTTTCTTGTGCTTCCTAGGTTTACATCACGCATGCACACAAACCCAAACAACATGATCCAACACAGAGGCATGTTTCGCAACCAAAGCTCAGCAGTGAACATCTCATCAACGACGTTCCTGTTCGTGTGCACCAGGAAGGAGCGGTTCCAGCTGACATGTTTTTGCCTTCGATCCCCTGCAAACGCAGGGGGGATCAGGGGGGGCAACCTGGTGAGACCAGCTGGAGGGAAAACTGGTCGCACCTGTGCAGCACTGGCGCGTAGTGCTGAAACTGGGTAACCACCAACGTCCATAACACCCCAAGCAACAGAACTAGTGTTTTCCGGATGGTTTCGGAGAATGGTTCCTCCTGTGCAGCACAAAACCACGAAACCTTTTGATCATGAGTTCAGATGATTGATTTTACAATTTTCTATTCCCACGAAATTTACCTATGATTAGCTTGTGACATCACGAAATTTTCGATTCCCCAAATTTCTACAGATGAAGGTGACAGGCTTGCGACTGTCAAGGGCCGTGGAGGTGCAATTCTGTCAGATCATGTTTGCTGAGTGGCCATGTCACAGCCCAGCTGTTGTTGCCCCCCTCCCAATAGCATGTGCTGAGTAGGCCATGTCCAGCTTGTCCAGCTGACGGCTGCAGGAAAGGAATCGTTTATGACAAGTGGCCTTTCCGCTTGGACATTGACACTGAGTATCAGGACACATGTGACCAGTGCGGCTGGTGATGTTGCGCATCGTTACATGACTGCTGTTGGTGCTTTCATGATGAGTTTTAGTGGTTAAGCAGTAGGGTCGTATGTTGAAACCAAACAATGTAGGCTAAATGTATATAATGGTTGATCATGATGCCTGGTTTGTGCTTTCATGAGGGTTGATTCAGCGAGAATACTTGCCAGATATGACGGTAGCAGGGTGGGGTGAAAGCTTACAGCCCCATTCATGTGAGTCAACATTATCATGTAGTCCTCATCATCATGCTCACCCATTCTATACCCTGTGGTTGGTCATTATCTCCCACAGAGCTAGCCACTATATAACTCGCAAACCATCAATCATCATCATTAATCATCATCATCATCATCATCATCATCATCATCATCACCATCATCATCATCATCATCACCATCATCATCATCATCATCATCATCATCATCATCATCACCACGGTAGCCATAGTGACATTAGTGACCACCCTTTAAAGCATAGCTCAGATGCCTTCAGGCTTTTCCAGCAAAAAGATGACCCAAGCAATGCTGGCAGAAGCAATGCCTTGGATTTTCCCCACCTTTGCTGTTCATGGAAGTTCCGAGGAAAACGGGCAATTTTTGGATCATTTTGTTTTTTAGGGATGATAGTGGTTAATTCTTGTGGATTAATCGGGGAAAATCACCAGAAGAAGGGTCCAACAACTACTGTTTGATGGTTTCTCAAAATGGGGGGAAACACCAAAAATTGATAATTCAATAAAATATTCCAAAATTGCATGCTTTAGTTTAAAGTTCGATGGTCTTTAGTATGGATGATAACTGGGGGTACCCCCCTTTTGCGAAACCACCATTTACCCGGCCGTTAAATATTCCAGATGCCAGTTATGTCCGTTGCTGCAGTAGCTCAGACTTTCCCTATTTTAGATTGCAGGACTGGATACTCATTGGAGCACCTGGGCAGAATCTGTGGTGCCAGCCGCTGAACCCAACACGATCCCTGTTGCGAAGCGTTGATCTGCATAATTCCGAAGGGGAGATGCAATATACAATCAACTAGGCCAAGTGTTACGCGCTTTTACCATCAATGTGGGGTTCTTAGTTTTCCCCATGTGGATGGTATTGGGTTGTTCATTTGCTGATTTTACGCTTTGGTGATGCTTGAGCGAACGGTTGAACCTCACGGGGACTATGATTCCAAGAAACCGCATGGGCCGACTCAAAAACACAAAACGTCAGACATGACCAAGGATTTGTCTAGATCCGCACAGGTGAAGTTTGCATGTTGCAGACCCACCAATCACCGAAGAGGGCAAGGAAAGGTATATACGTACTGTACCGCCACTGCTAATCGTGGAGGCTAAGAGAAAAGATCCTAGCCAGAGGACATGCTACCACACGCTGCGGGGGAAGTTGCTCACCATGTGCTGCCCAAATTGTTGTAATTATTCAGTTTTATTCATCCACGTGAGGATTCGCATGATTGGCGTTGGATGGCGTTTTGATAAACGTGATATTGAGTAAATGAAATGTTATGCGGGATTTCAAGAGAGAGAGAGAGAGAGCACGCTTGTTCTTGGCAAGTGTTGATTTGCCATCAAATATTTGGTTGATTTTGGGCCATGGGGGGTTATTGACAGCTGGATCTTCGATTATTAATCATTATTGATCATTATTCTGACCATTAGTAGTGGCAATAGTGATCTAACAAATCAATCAAGACCTAGTAAACCCTCCAGACCGCTGTGACTATTAAGAATCAACAATGGTGAATAGCGATTACTGATTCCCATAAATCATTGTGAAGCATCATAGATCACAATCAATCATCAGCAATCACAATGAATCAACACAATTCCAGTAATTAATCATATTTAATCGCTATTAACCATTGGGGTTTGGTCAAAACTGGTGTACCCACAAAAATGGTGGTTCCCTGTGGGGTAATCTATCATTATTTATGGACAAACCTATCTCCCGTGGAATTGACCATTGTATTGGCGATTAATTAGCACTATTAACCAGTAATTGCCCAGGGTTCATCAGCCAACAGTGATAGCCACGACAACAACCCATAGGAATATGAGTACGGCCAAATAATTAACTAGCAATTGACTACATGAATAGATTAATACTGAGCAAGTGCTGGTTAATGCTCGTTATTTGCTGGTTACTTGGTGAGTTTCTTATTGGTTAGTGAGCCATGCCTGGAAGCGTCCACAACAGAAACAGCTACCGAGGCCTGTATCGTAGTCCTTTGAGCCTTGGCCGGCCATGCGATGCCGTAGGGCGATGGTCAAAGTTGATGGGGTGCTCCTGGTGTCCACTTGATATCACAGGGAAATCATGGAGGAAACCATAGGGGATAGGGAAACCATGAGGGAACTATAGGGAAACCATAGGGAAATCATGGGTGGATAGGGGTTGCAGGTTTTGGTGATGCTTTTGCCCTGTAAAACTGCATGTGTAGTTGGTAGGTCATCGAGTTGTACCAGCTATACTTTGTCCCTATGACTTTGCAGATCCTTCTCCTTGCTCATTTTCATGCCCTACAATTGGCCATTCCCTTCCGTTGCCTGAGGCATTTGGTGCTTACCCTGCATTTGCGGACGGTTGAACAGCCGAACGGGGAGAGCATTCTCATCATTTGTCTACACGCGGCTACATACCTTCTTCTTGGTGGTGCCTGGGTGTGAAACCGATGGCTGCTGACGAGTGCAGTGGCTGCCACAAAAGGATGGGACTTGTGAGTGTGGACTCGCACATGTAGCATATCTAAGCAGTATTATATTGGAGCATCAACATACACACTCAATACATCGATTTTCACTACACCTGCATATGATCAGAACGCAAACCCACCATTTTGGTGATGTTTGGTGATCATTGTGCAAGATGGAAGCCACGGAGGCGACATATTTCAATATTTTCCTCATCCTCTTCACCTTGGGCATCTTGCCGGATTGGACCGCCCCTCGGCGTTGCGCAGCTTGCGCATGCGAGTGCTGGATGACGACTGTGGCCCAATGTGACGGAGGGCATTGGAGTGGTCTCTCTTTCAAGCTCCCGGAAGGGGCTGTGAAAGAAACATGTGGACAGAAGTTTCATGGAACCCAACTGGTGACTGAAACATGTCGAAACCATGCATGGGTGCGATTTTCACAGGAACATTCACCCCACCTCTGAGGTGGACGAATTCGCCGTTTATCTGGCGGGCTTTATCGACTGGGTCTTGGTGCACGTGGAGAAGTTAATTACATCCTTCTCCATCTTGTGGCTCGTCACTCAAGATCGCTCAGTGGCGTTGTTCTGTGCAGATGGTGTTCCCAAAAAAAGCGTATTCAAGGAAATCAGCAGTGAATTGGAGGGGTTTGCAGTGAAGCCCCAGCAAAAACTAATGCGTCGCCACCG
This sequence comes from Symbiodinium kawagutii, assembly GCA_009767595.1. Lineage (NCBI taxonomy): Eukaryota > Dinophyceae > Suessiales > Symbiodiniaceae > Symbiodinium > Symbiodinium kawagutii. The sequence goes on along the minus strand of VSDK01017407.1, from coordinate 66,211 downwards.
GAACGCTAGCCCTTCTTCAGGCATGCCGTTTGTTTTGGGAGTGTATTGATTACCTCCGGAGCATGCAGCTGACGACGATGCACATTTGGTTCGCTGTAATGACATTCAAAGTATTCGATCCCCCATGCCCAAAATTCATCATGATCAGGTGCATCACTAGTCCCCCAAGACTACATCGCATGATTGTAGGGACATAGCTGGGACGCCACAAGCAGGTGGGTGGACTCAGCGGACATCCAAGCCGTGCCGCAGACGTGGCGCCCCCCCGGGTTCGCTGGGCAGCGGCAGGGTTTTTTTTTTCCTGCTCTGGCGCTTCCGGCACCGCATCGCGTTGGCCACGGGATTAGAGCACATCACGCTGATCCGGTTCAGCTGGCGAGACGCTGGGG
>VSDK01017407.1:43139-65782 GCA_009767595.1 Symbiodinium kawagutii | reverse complement strand
GTTCAGCAATGTTCTAATTAGTTGCATAGCTTCAACTTATGGATCAATCATTTATGGCAAACAGATATGATATGACAGTTAAAACGAATACAGGGTTAGTGTTAGTGTATTTTAATCTCTGTGTGGCTTGGCTGCTGTGTTTTCTACAAAGCGCGCTGTCAATTCAGGTTAGCAGAGATGAGCTCATTTCCTTTTCATTGGCTCATGTTTGCCAGAGAAATAGGATGATATAGGATGACCCGAAACTTCTAGAACATTAGGACACTAGAGTTTAGATTTTATTTGATCCATTACCAAATCAATCATGCATTGGAAAGCTGATCTTGATCTAAAAGTGGTTGGTGGATTTAGACATGTTTTTTATTTTCCCTAGTATTGGAAAATGGTTGGTTGGTTGACTAGTATTTTTCAAGTGGATTGAAACCAACAACCAGAAAACCATCATGAAATCATAGCCCAATTCATTGCGCAGCTGAGGACTTGTTCAGTTTCGGACGGCGCCAGCGCCCTGTGGAGGTTTTTATTTGGAAGGCAGGGCGAGTTCTGGGGGGCTTCGAGAATTAGCAGGCCAACCCAGTACAACCAAATCTCCTGCAAATGTGATGCCATATGAAAAAGCTCGGGCATCTCAGCCTTGGGTGTGTCTCAAAATCGGGGACCTTCCAAAATCATCCACTACCATTAAACGTTAACAACCATAATAAACCCACCATCACTTCGGTGTTCCCAATGGCTTATTAAGCGCGGCACCAGCTGCGAGATCTGGGGATCTGGGGGGATCTGGGACTCAGCGCTCGCACAGCTAGCGCAGGTGAGAGGTTTACAAAGCGCCTCGTCGAAGATCACCAAGCCCAACGACCTCTTCATCGAGTGCCACATGGGTTTCTCTGGTTGGGGAAGCAGCTGGTGGAAGCCGCGCCTGGTTGGTGGCTTGAAACTATAGTGGTTGACCATAGTTGGATTAATAAGGGATGATAACTCCAACAAGAGTCAGAATTATATCATCTATAGTGGTTGGTGGTTTCGAACATGTTTTGATTATTTTCCCGAGTATTTATTAACAAATGGTTGGTTGACTAATATTTGTCATAGGGGTTGAAAACCACCAACCGGCCTATCATCCCAAACATGCCCGGAACCAGATGGTATCACTGACCGGTCATGTTTGATGTGATATTGAATTCCACTGGGGTCATGTCGGAGGTGAATGTAAATTCTTCGTGAATTATGTAGCATACATGGAAGATGTGGAATGTATTGAAGGGGGTTAGGAAAGTCATGAGACATCGGGCGTTGTAGACAAAACGCAGTTGTGAAACTCAAAATGGCACAGCTTGCTGGCTCATTTACAAGGAGCTGCAGGAAATGGTCCCAGCCCGCCATGTCAGATAACTGCTTGCCATTCACGCCTCAAGTGTGGTGGAGCTGATTTGTTGGTGAACGTTCCACCGGAAGTCCAGTCATGTTGCTTCATTGCTCCCCTATGCCATTGTCAGCCCGTGTCATGCCCAGGTTACAACGAGCCTATGAGAACGCGGGTGCACAACAATGCAGGAAGCGAAGCAGTGATACGAGAGTCCTTCCAGATCAACATTGATGCGACTCGATATCCACGGAATTATGTGTTTGATTTGCAAGGTCGCACAGGTGACGGGATATCAGAGGGAAGAGTGCGAGAGAGAGAGAGAGAGAGAGATGGAAGTCCACCACCGGAAGGCTATAGAAGATCACGGTTTTCGGCTTGTGAAGTCCTACGTGGCAAGTGCAACCTCCAGCCTTATTCCCGTCAAAAAAACACATCGCCGATGTCATGGGCAACTTTTAACCTCAGGAATCCTAGATTCGGATGCCATGAAGCCATGATAGGCCATGTCATGTTCCCTCCCAGATGGCTTTGTGCAGTCCCCAAGCCCAACACACGGTGTCACGGTGCGACCATCGTCTCATGCTTTTCTTCAGGCTTTGCTTTGCCGGGACGCTGAGGAAAATGCAGCAGATGCTTTGATGACCCTGCTAGTGAAAGATCAGTCGCTGCTGGCCAACTCAGAAGTTGCAACTCGGCTGCACCAGGTGCTGCAGCATGTTCCATGTTAGTTTTACAACCCTTTTCTCAAAGTGATGGTCAACTCAGTTTATAGTATGGGATGGTTCGTTAGGATCTTTTGTTTTTGCAGTTTTGCCTCCAAAGCAATAGGCGACGCCCAAAAAATTATACGCAAAAGCACTTGGATCATGTGGGACCAAGTCATTTCTGGAATCTTATGATGCACTTGTTTGTGATAACCTGTAGCAACAACTGAGTAACTGAGCCCTGAACCAACCGCATGGGGAAGCGTCAACACATCAGCAGCAAAGCCAGGCACGAGTGACCCTTTCCACGCGGGAGCTTTGTGGGATAGAGGCTGGAAGGGATAGAAGGATATGAAGGGCTGTGGGCATGATGACCCATTCTAAGTGCCCCATTTGTTCAGCCAAGCCCATCCATTGTGAAAAAATGGAAATGGGCTCCACCCTACACAGCTATGAGACTAGCCCGGCTGTGGGTCATGTTTGACGCTGCTCACAGCGGACGTGCCACAGGATCAAACCGGAAAACGTCGAAGCACGTTCTCCTACACCGAGGACGCTTGCGCTTGCGGTGCACCCGGGGCAACGGCGCACAGCTGCGCAGTTCTGGCTGGTAACGGGTGGATGGTTGCATGATGGTTATTCGGGCATTTTCGGACTCATGCCATTGGTTGATTGTTCATGTGGAATTGTGAAGTGCAGAACTGATAATCAACTTATAGCTTAACATTGTGATATTAACTTATGGAGAGTGCAACTTTCAACTGACACATTGATTATTGCATTATATAAGCGATTGTGGCAATGGCTCTGAACCTCTCGGCTATTCAGCACGCACTTGGTTCACCTGAGTCACTACGCAGCCACTTTGCGCAGTTAGACCTAACCACCCCTGCATAGTGGTTGCGCAGAGCAGGGAAAGAGAGATACTTGATGAATCAAACCACCAACTAGTTGTTGAACCTTTATTGTTGCTGATTATCCCCTATTATACCCCTATAAAATCAACCGTTACAACTACAACCACCAAACCCAACAAAGAGAGTCATGACTTCAGCAGATCTTCAGTAACCTTAGCAACCATGATGCGGATGATAGTCATGAGACCGAGAGGGGCCAGCATAAAGACCATTCTCATGCCAGTGGGTTAGGGGCTGACCAGTTGATGTCAGACGCGGGATCGGTATGGTAAGCCAGAAGTCACTAGTCTGATCATGGCTATGGCTACTTTTCACTGTGGTTTGCCGTCACTTGTCCCTATTTATTTTGATTAAGGCATAGAAATCGCCACTGGTCGCTATTTATTTTGATTAAGCCATAGAAATGATATTGTAATTGCCATGATGGTCATGGCAAATCATAGTTCATGTGTGGTTGTGTGGTTCTTGGCACGGCTGAACTGGTCCTGTGTGACCCATGAGAGGGGTGGTGGATGAACATGGAGATGGGTTGCGGACAGTGTGGCACATTGGGCTTGTTTGGCTTGTCCACGCAGGACGGCAAACAACTAAAATTACTGGTGTTAGTATTTTGTAGCCCCCCTAGTTTTTGACACTGCGTGGGATCATCCGAATCCACTACGGTAGTTTTTCGGAAATCCCCAGCACACAATGTCGCGCCATTCCAACAAGCTGACCGAACCATGCCTAAGATAAAACAGTAATCATTGCATTTAAATGCATGTATCAAATCACTATGCAACAATGATGACCCCCATCAGCGCCCAACCAGCCACCAACCAACCCATCATGAACCACATCATCCAGCACAACTGTTGACTCATGACTCTCCGTAGGACTCCTTCTTAGAGTTGACGCTGTCGCCCTCGGGCACCATCTGGACACTGGGCAGCATGGAGGGCGGCGCTGGGTTTGCAGACGAAGGGGCTGGGGGACCCCGGTGGTAGGCGGCTTGCTGCTGCCTTAGGGAGTCACCGTATATAATGATTCAGTGGTGAAGATTGATGGTTGATAGTTTTGATGTATGATTGTATGATGATGTATTATGCTTGTTAGTAGCATGTCAGTGATCAGTGTTGGAAATGGTATGAGTGATGATGAATATTGATATAGGATCAATATGGATCAATTTTTGATGGTACCCGTTTCCATGGATCATGATTTGTGCGGGGGAAATCACCAGTTAGGCTGGTGAACTACTGGACAAACCATGACAAAGCCACAGTCACGGTTTGATTCAGAGTAAGCCACACCTGCATGTGAACATGGAAAGCCAGGATTTCGACGACAATTCATGAGCCAAAACTGCTACCCAAGAATATGCTCAGAAGAGGGGCTGGATGAGTCTTGATGATGTCATTTCAAGGAGTCATTATAATTATATCCATTTTCTCAAATTTATTCGAACTTTTTCCCACCACCATCAAAATCAAACTTGCTCAATTGACTTAAAATGGTTTCAGGCCATTCCCCCCATCAAACGGCCACTGGCGCCATTTGTTCACGACCAACGTCCGAGGTTAGCCGTGGCCCCTGTGGACGAAACCAACGGAGATGAGGAGACCAAGCTTTTGCTGCGAGGCGAAGATTCGTGGCTTGGAGCGATGGTGCTGGCGGGGTATGCCCGGTTGCCGTGGAGCCAGGCCAGGAGCGGCCAGGAGGGCCCGTTCACCCAATGTTGGTAATGGAAAATCAGATATAAAGGCGATGCAACATAAAAAATGATCGTAATGCATTGGTTCATTCCATCAGTGTAGCTATGAGTATCATTTCGCACCTGTTTTGGTAAGTATTGGTGACTATGGCAACAAAACCATGGGGTGAACCATGAAGCATGGCAACCATAGGCGGTTTGCAAAGGATATTCGTTGAAAGCAATGATGGGGAAGAGGCTATAAATGAGCTGTGGGCGCTGCCGCTTCCGAGGTTATTGCCCTGTTAAGCTGAGAGAAAGTCTCGCTGCTACAATTCGGTGCAACTGTTGCGGCAATGACCGGGTATGGGTCGGCGAAGCGGGCCTAAAAAACAAAGACTATGTGCCATGGCATGAGGTCAATTGGCAGTTGGTCACTTGGCAGTTGAGTTGGCAATGACGGAACTTCGGAATGTGTCCAGAAATGGAGCTAAGACACGTGTGTACAATGGTTCCGGCGGATGGCTTGGACTTTTACTCATCATGGATCAGCATGGTGGAACCTTTTTTTGGTAGAGAGAGAGATTTGGTGGTTTCTTCAAATGGTACACCCAAATCATCCCATTTCAGACCATTTAAAGTAATGAACAAACTGAACAAACCATTTTTGGGATACCCCTATTTTCAGATATAGCATATTTTTCACTAGGAAGGCGAGTTCAGGTGTATCAAGAACCAATGCCTGGAGAGCAGCTTGTCTCGAGGGCAAATACACCTTAGCACAATGCTACCCGCAAACTGACTGGTGATCAAAAGGCATATGATAGATATGACTCGGTGATAATTAGTATTTCAACTAATGGAGAAGAAATTTCCGGTCAACAGCTACTGTATACGATTTTACGTGGGTTTGTCCATAAACGGTGATACCTACCAACCATCCAAGTTCAAAACCATAACTGACAGGGAAATCTGTGGAAAACATCAGTTCTGGGCACCAAGTTCTCCCGTTCGCCATCTTGGATCCAAGCTGACTGGCAGCAGACAAATGATCCTACGGAATGCCAGCAGAGTTCAACCTCAACATGGCCATCCGGGGGATGAGCACAGCTGTTACTGGTTGGTCCTTTCAGATATGTGGCCTTTTCAACCATACCTGGGGATGATTATACCACCAACCACTTATAGTAAATGCTGACGGTTCAGAGGTCAAACTTCAACATGGATTGGTCCTGGACGCCAAAATCTTACCACGGGTGCAGGGGTGACGGCACCAAATTCATCACAGGATGGGAAGGCAACAGCTAACGGGATGCACCTTGGCAACAAACGACAGTCATAACAGGACCGGAGCCAACTCCAAGATGGACCAGGGCCGCCTGACTCGTTCGCCATGATTCTTTGCGCACACATGGTGCCTGAACCAGAAGGCTGGGAGGGAATCATAGGGCAAGGAGGGGCTTGTTGTTGTTGCGGGGTGTCGTAATCAATAGCCACTTCTGGCCTGGACGCTCATGGTTATATAGTCCGTTGAGGGGCATCAGGGTGTTTGCCAAGCAAGTTGCATGGTTGGGATGGATGATTATGATGATGATGATGATGATGATGATGATGATGATGATGATGATGGTGATCATGATGATGATCATGATCATGATGATGATGACGATGATGGTGATGAGGATGATGATGATGACGATGATGCTGATGATGATGAGGATAAGGATGACAACGATGATGATGATGATGATGATGATGATGATGATGATGATGATGATGGTGACCATGCAAAGCATCAGTTCTGATTCTTACCACTATCCAGCGGATCAAGTACCACTATCCAGCTTGTTAATCACCATGTGCATGGTTAGGCGGCCGTTGTCATTATTTCATGGGGGTTCCTTACTTGGCTGGATGAGTCCTTTTTGTGGCAGGACGCCCCCAGAATCTTATCCGCCAAATGCATTTTGACAACGCCGTCCCTAATGTTCTCCACCCAATTGTGCAGCGTTTGGTTGTGTCAACCACAAATTAGATTGTTGGTTGTTGTCGTTGTTGGTCAATTTTCACCTCACTTGAATTAATTGCTTGACCCCTTCAGAAACCATGAAGGGACCATAGAAATATCAATGAGCAAACTACTGAACTAATTAGGAACTCGGGAACTGAAGCCTTATTTGGCAGTGGGTCAAAACCCCGTACCCCTGGTTCCCCACCATTAACCATTGTTTTCCCTTGTATCGTTGGTGGAAGTCCCCTATAAGTTGGTTGATCAATATTGACCCATAGCCTTATCTGTCAATTCACAAACTGCAACTGACTCTGACCCATCCATGAGCCAGCCATGACCCACCCCACAGCTCCACGGCTTGCTGTGCTCCAGGGGGCCCAGCGGCGTAGCCGCCATGGAGGGGCCCACCCTGGTGGCGTCGGCGAGGCTGGAGGAGGGCATCCCCAAGTTGTTGCTTGGCAGCAGTGCGGCTGGTGGTGCCTGGTGGTGCCTGGTGGTGGAAGCGCGCAGGTGGCGGCAGCTGGGCGAGCACGTGGGCGATGATCATGGACCTAGGGATGAGGGTCAAGAAACAGGGTCAAGAAACAGGGAAGTTGTGAAGAAATATCGATGTCATATGATGTACTGTAATCAATCTAAGATCTAGGCCCAGTAGAGGGGGTTGAAATACACCTGCGGATGATCGAACAAACTGATGAGTGAATGATTTCAAGAGATGAAGCGATAGACAACTGGATTGAACAATTGGGCTGATAGCGAACAAGAGGCTGAAACCCATGCTTTGACCATTGAAGTTGGGTACATCGTTTAGGTTCCATCTTGGCCTCGCAGCCACTTGGGGTTTGCAGAGCCGCCATACTGCGGTCCTCATGAAGATAGTTGGATGACTTGGCAGGAGCAACTGGTAGTTGTATGTCTAGCTCATTGAGCAGTTTGAGCATTACAAACACATCAGTGCTTTCCCATCCACATTTGCAAGTTTGAGACGGGTAGCAGTCATGTACTGAGTTAACCGATAGGTAAGTATCGTTTGCTCCCAATCGTGGTCAGCATCATCACCACTATTGCCATCATGGATAGGTTTTCGCAACCCCTGCGCTGAGTCAAGATCAAGTCTAACGAACATTGTTGATCCAGACGTGGAAATAAGACCCCCGAGATTTGGAGGCAGCAGGTCGTGAACACAGCAGTTCAAACCGCACAATACCGCACATGTTTTCTCCAAGATGACCCCCCATAGCCCATAGCCCCCCATGTTAGAAACATTTGAAGACTCCCACGGCCTTAGTTTGTCAATGCATCACGAGGTAGCCATGATTAGCTGCCCATACGCCATCAATTGAATTCATTTGATCACGATTCAATCAGCATATCTATTCATGTCTATCCTTGTTCATTAAATTCAAACATCATTCAACTATTTCTTCGATGCAACATGTCGGAATGTTCACGTGCCCACGGGTTGCCATCAGGTTGGTGAAAGTAAGCCCCGCCACTGCAGCGAATAGCACCAAGAATCTTGGAGAGGCGAGTCGTGTGGACATTCTCCAAGGGTTCGTCGCCCCTGATTTCTTTAAGGGTTGGTTCTGGTTGCATTGTCAAGACGCGGCAAGACCAATAAATTCTGCAAGATGACAAGGCCCCCTCAAAAAACAACAAACATGGCAAGCACAAGAAGCTTTATTAAGTTTCATTGCGAGCTACATCGTGCTACCTCTTTGGTGGATCTTCATGGTGCATAACGCCAGTCGCAGTGGGCTTCAGAAAAAATCAAATGGTCACACTTAGGCGGCGAAGCCTTTCCTGAGACATTGGCCACCATAAATGATGCCAAATAGCCAACACATCATTGAAAAAATCTGCAGTTCATAGCTCCGCAAGCCACTGTTAGCATCCAAGCCGCTACGGTGCAGGTGCCAGGTTGGTTCCCAGGTCCCTGGTGGCTGGTGGGTTCGCAGGTGACTCTTCGAAAGCTGGGCGCGCCAGTGGAGGGTCGCAGCCATGTGGCGGTGGTGCACCTGAGTGGGGGACCCGGCAGGGTCGAGGACGTGGTGAGGAGCTTGGGGACATGTTGCCGTCCGGTCCATGGTGATCCATATAGATAGATAGATAGATATAGATAGATAGATATAGCTAGATATAGATAGATATAGATAGATATAGATAGATATAGATAGATATAGATAGATATAGATAGATATAGATAGATATAGATAGATATAGATAGATATAGATAGATATAGATAGATATAGATAGATATAGATAGATATAGATAGATATAGATAGATATAGATATAGATAGATTTAGATAAATATAGATAGATATAGATAGATATAAATAGATATAGATAGATGCATAGGTATATTTAATGGTGTAAGTATGATGGATCTATGATGTTTATAGTAGCTTCTAGTTATGACTCTGTTGGTTTTCATGGTGATGCTAAAGATGTTTACGGCAGTTTGTTCATTCTAGATAGTCCAGTGCTCTTTCATCATATCCATATGGCCCAATTTCAAACACATTGTGATGATGATAGTCGTCCCAAGGGCATGTTCAGTCATGAAACTACTCCCGTTACAAGAGTATCACTTTCGAATTGATGGGCTAGACTTTGCAACTGCGACCAAGATGGCCATACCATGCATTGGTCAGAGCGTAGATCCGGAATTAATGTTTTTTTCAGGTTGCTTCAGTAGCATAGTCCGTGGACAGGCGCCGTAGATCGCAGAAGCATCACCGCGACTTGCTGGTTGTGACTACATCCGGCCACAAAAAAAGCCTTTCCCATTTGGATCCACGGTGCTTTAGGCCGTTCAACAGTAGCTCATCTAGGCGTTTGCTTCCATCCTGCCAATCAAGTCCACCTTCCCAGAAAATGATGATGAAACAGCTGACGGTCACACCCAATACACAAACCACAACAGGGCCACATCGAAACCATCACCACCATCATTGTCGTCATCATCATCATCATCATCATCATCATCATCATCATCATCATCGACATCCTTCCCCATTTTTTGTATGATTCCCTCACGATTGGTACCATCCCCAGTGCCACTCTCCCAGGTGCTGCTGTGCCAACGGGCGTGGTGCTCATTTCCACGAAGCTGGCCGAGCTCTTAGGCGTCACCAACGGAGAACAGGTGGGCCTCAGGGTCCGCTCAGCGCCGGGCCTAGGGCCTGGGCCCCCGTTCAAGTCACACAGGGCAGCCATGGGCAGCCCTAGGGGTCCATTTTAGGGGTCCTTTGGGTCCATTCACTGACTGGTGTAGTGCTGGTCCATCGAGGGTTGGATGCGAGACGAATGTTTCGCCCTTGTCGTATGCAACACTTTTCCAGCAAGACTGGTTGCCTGGGATGATCAATGCCTGCATCGGAGGGGCGACCGTTACAGCGCTTGGCGCATCATGGGGTGCTTTGTCGTGCGTTTTGTACTGAAAACTAACCGTTGGATTTGGAGAATCATCCATTTTCAATGGCAACGCCATCCATTTTCAAGTGTCAAGCCATCCATAAATGGGCGGTTCTCAATTAATGAGTTGAACCCCAGGAAACCTCCTTGGAGATTGATTGAATTGGTTGAATCTCGCTGCTCACGTGGCCCATGCCAGGTTCAGATTGCCCGCTCTGAGCGTGTCTCGCGGCGAGGGAGCAAAGAGGCACCGCATGCAGCGATGCCCTAAGGGATGGAAGGGTTACGAGCCCTTGGCGGCTTTGGATGGTGAGGGTAACCAGCATGCTGAAAGGGGTAGCTGCCATGTCGCTAATTGCTTTCATGTTTTTTATCACCAGATCCATATGTTTCCAGTTACCATGAAATGGGAAGCAGCTGGTTTCTGCTCTTGTTGTTATTTGTTTGGGGGTGGTGACCTATTATAAAGGGAACTGGAAGGGTAAGGAATGCTAGAAGGGGTAGCCGCCCTACCGGGTACTAATGATCAGTGACGATTGATCATGAGGCTCATGTCCTACATAAATGGACAATCCGCTGTTCAAGGCATGTCAAAGCACTTTTTCATGTTAGGGCTGTGGCTCAACAACACACCAACAGCATCCACTGCCCTTCGCTCCTGAAAAAGATTGGATGCTGCCAGCCGGTTAGCGTTTGCATTCCCCAACAAACTTAACGGGGATCAGTGCAAGCCCTCCCGAAATCTCTGAACCAGTGTGTATCTCCTGTGTGTTTTGTGGGGTTCTTGAAATTCTATTTCTATATAGCTGCTGAGTTGAGTTCGCCTCACTTGGGTATAGAAACCCAATTCACAAGATTTCACCCACAGATGGCAACGCTTACCAGAACAATTTGTTTGATCTGAAAAAGCGGAGCCCCCCAGTTAACTAAGTTGGTTTATGATTCGGCTAATTACGCTTATGGTAGAAATAACCATGTTTAAATGGTTTCCGAAGCAGCTTGGAACTAGGGGGGCCTACCTTGAACAGCTGGTAACGCTAGCTCTTCAGCTATTTTCCACCTGTGCACCTGCGCCTCCCGTTCTTTCCATGACGGGTCCAGGACACGGATGACCGCGGTGTTCGCAGCCAGTGACGTGGCTACCAGCTGTTCCAATGGGCTGGGCCATGGAAAGGCGGAGGTCAAGCCATGCACCCTGGTGAACTGGCGGGTTATAGATGGGTAATGGTTTAACATATGTTTGTAGGGGGTGATCAGCATTATAAATCCCTATTAAAGCTATTAGGGGATACGAATCAGCAAAAATTGTTTTTTTTTTTTTTTGGTGAGCTTGCAGAATGTTCAAACGCAGAGCCAGCGCACCAAAGAGGACAACCAGCAATGGAAGGATTGACAATGAAGATCCATTTCGCGGCGCAAGGTATTACCAGCCATTGCCAGCGACATAACGATGCACATACGAAAGATGCACAATAACCTCGTAAGTTGTGTGGCAACTCGTGCCGCAGGGTATGCCCTTGTGCCATGCCCTTTACTTGGAGAACCCAAACTCGATCTATAAACATAAATGGATTTCAGCTCACTTAGCCATCTCACAAGTTTGCATGAAAAATGACGTTGCACCTCCTTTGCTTCCCCGAGTCATCGGGGGTTTGATGGGGCAGTGCTTGGTGTTTTGTGAGTTGTTTGGTTGACACAACGCGCTTTGACCATGGAGATCAGCTGAACCTGAAGCTCATGTGCTAGGCCATTGAGCATCTTATTTGCTAAAGATGTGGCATGACTATGCATCACTATGGCATAGAATGATTTACACATGGATGTTTCTCCAAACAGGCAAAAAAAACCATTACCAAATAGTTTCTTTCAGATGACCAGCAGATGATCAGCAGGTGGTTTTAGTGTTCCCAGTTTGAGAAAACACCCATTTGGTGGTTTCTCAAAATAGAGGACCCCCAAATCATTACCAAATAGTTTCTTTCAGATGATCAGCAGATGATCAGCAGGTGGTTTTACTGTTCCCAGCTTGAGAAAACACCCATATGGTGGTTTCTCAAAATAGAGGACCCCCAAATCATTACCAAATAGTTTCTTTCAGATGGCCAGCAGATGATCAGCATGTGGTTTTAGTGTTCCCAGCTTGAGAAAACACCCACTTGGTGGTTTCTGAAAATAGAGGACCCCCAAATCATTACCAAATAGTTGCTTTCAGATGATCAGCAGATGATCAGCATGTGGTTTTAGTGTTCCCAGTTTGAGAAAACACCCATATGGTGGTTTCTGAAAATAGAGGACCCCCAAATCATTACCAAATAGTTGCTTTCAGATGATCAGCAGATGATCAGCATGTGGTTTTAGTGTTCCCAGTTTGAGAAAACACCCATATGGTGGTTTCTGAAAATAGAGGACCCCCAAATCATTACCAAATAGTTGCTTTCAGATGATCAGCAGATGATCAGCAGGTGGTTTTAGTGTTCCCAGCTTGAGAGAACACCCATATGGTGGTTTCTCAAAATATGGGACCCCGAACATAGTTGGCTTATTACTACGAATGATTGATTGAAAATTAGACGATTTAGTGGTCCCCCCTATTTTGAGAAACACCCCTATGAATTCTGTTCGCTTAATAGTGCTTGCCCTCTGGTAAACTAGCATAGCTGGCTGGAAAATCCATTAATTATCGATGGTTTCCCAGGTTTTCGCTATAAAACACGGTGATTTTCCAGCCAGCTATATTAGTTCATAAGCATTATATGGGGGTTTCTCAAAATTTACCCAAAATTACCATCATTTGTTTTTTTTTGTTTTTGCTCATTAGTTTACCAGAGTGTATAATCTCTAGAACATCATTGCCACCAGTAAGAAAACATTGCCTCTGGTAAAGGGTTATACACCCTCCAGTTACATGGTGGACCGGTTAACCATATTATTACATGTTTAGCCATGTTTATATTCTCTAGAAAACCACTAAGCAACCGGTAAAAGAACATTGCCTCGCCGGCCGAAGGTCCAAGCATGCGGGCAGTCTTCCGCCCGAGTCGAGACAGAGCATCCCGTGGCAGGGGAGCCTGGTGAGTGGTGAAGATGCGGGGGGCCTCTTTTCTGCATCATGAGTTCCCATACTCACCATTCATATCCATTAATCATTGTCATATGCCATCATCATTAATTATCATTAATTAGTGTTAATCATCATCATCATCATCATCACCACCATCATCATTATTAATATCATAATATCATTAATTATCATCTATTCTCACTGTCATCCGGATCCATTCACCGTTCCAAAGTGGCTGGAAGAGGGGGCGTCCGCTGCAGGACGGAGTCGCCTCTTTTTGCTCAGGTGCCGATGCCGTGGTCATGACACAACGGGTGGTGCCGGGGAGCCAGCGTTGATTTAGATTGATGTCCTATGTGGCTATGGGTCAACATTAACCAACCATGGTTATAATGGTTAATAATAGGGGATATTAACCAACAATAGTAGTGGATATACCAACTACATGGGGACGATGATTGACCATATAGCTGGTTAATGGTTAATGATAGGGGATGATAGCCAACAATAGTAGTGGATATATGGCTATGGGTCCATATTAACGAACCAATCATGGGGGATAATGACCAACAATAATAAGGGAAACAATGGTTAATGATAGGGGAACCAGGAAAACCAGGGTTTTGACCCACTGCCATGTGACTCGTTGCGTCTCGTTGCTGACCATTCTTAGTTTTGGGTTGCTCGAAACGATCTCGATGATAGTTTATTTGCAGGTCATCTCTATCAACTGCCCCAAATAGCAATGATAATTCATTATGGTTTGATAGTATCTCTGTTGCCCATCATTAAACATGGTTCAACCATGTTCATCGCTACTGTAATTGCTAATTGCTGCCGTTTGTTTCCCATGTCTCGAACCGGGGAACCATTGTGTTCCGTCATCGGGGCTCTCGAGCGGGCCATGGGTCATCATGGGTCCCACGCCAGCGGCCAATCCAGGGCCGAAGCGAACAACATCGGCGGACAGTTCATGGTGGAAGGATCCTTGGAACACCTCAGGCGTGGTCGAGATGACGTCATACAGTGGCAGTGCAGTTCAACACATGAATCCTTAAGAAATATCTTCGAGTTCTTGTTGTTTCACGGCTATTTAAGGTGATGAATTCATTTATCCTGGTAACATCTTGTATATAGCTGTAATATCCAGAATATTTTGTAGCTGCTGCTGGTCGCTTTATCTTTTTGTACTGTTGCAATCATTGCTCACTGCTTCGATCATATCTTCATCCCCTGCAAGGCCAAAGTAGCAGAAGAGCTTCCAGAGCAACTCAACGCAGCACTGTTGATTGGCAGAGCTGGCTATGGGTCAATATTAACAAACAATAATGGGGGAGAATGACCAACAACAATAGGGAAATCAATGGTTAATGATAGGGGAACCAGGGGTACAGGGTTTTGACTCACTGCCAGCTGAAAGCATGACAGCAATTGATTATCCACCCCTATGATTCCACTCACAGTGACAGCAATTAGGTAACCCAAACAACAGTGGTACAAACCAGCTGGTTACCTAGTATGTCATGGTAACTGGAAGGGTAGTGCCCTATAATTACTTCGCTGGCTGGTGAGAGGTGGCTCTGGAGAATGCTCGCTCAGACCAAGCTCCAAATTTTGATTGGGGGTGTAGCTGAAAAACCGGCCGCAGCGCCACGGTTGAGAAACGCTCTTCTCCTTGCTCAAAGATTGTAGGCTCAGCGTCATAGATGGAACTGGTTCACCGATGGGGAAGTTGCCAAACAACTATCAACACAAGTGAGTGCAGAACCATTATGATAGATTAGATAGATATAGATAGATTCTCAGCATATTTGGGAGTTCATTGTGGTTATCAAAACCTATTAATCAGCCAAATGCTCATCTTGACTCGTATAAGGCAACAAAAGAAACGATGACATGAATAACCCCATGAATCAGGGATACACAAGCACAAATAAGATCAAATAAGCAGATCAATCAAACCTGCATTTCCCCATGTTTTCCTTTAACTAGGGGTGGTTCCTTCGGACAAACCCCCTGGAAGCCCTGGCAAAAATGGGTGGTTTGTCACAGGTACCCCGCATCCAGGACCAGTGTCCCTGCGCGGCCCCAGCGAGGTATCTGAACACACCTCCGCGTGGCTACGTGCCACGGTCTGGCAGCCCAGTGTCGTGTGAAGGCTGCGGAAGGTTGGAAGTTTGCTTGGAGAAGCGATAGCAATAGGTATAGAACTAGTTCATATAGTGGTTGACCATAGGGATTAATAAGGGATGATAACCAACAAGAGTCAGGTATATCATCTATAGTGGTTGGTGGTTTCGAACATGTTTTATTTTCGCTAGTATTTATTAACACATGGTTGGTTGACTAATTTTTATTTTCATAGCGGTTGAAACCACCAACCAGGGTTAATACAATGGTTAACCATAGGGATTAATAAGGGATGATAACCAACAAGAATGGAAAAACAATTACTGGCTGATAACAGGTTTACAACCAGTAAACACCAGGGGTAACATAGGTGATGACAATGGTTAATGATTAATAGGGATTAATCGGGGATGGTAACCAACAAGAGTGGTGAAACAACTACTGGCTGCTGATTTCAAACATTTTTGTTGATTAACAAATGCTTGGTTGACTAATGTTTTTCATAGGGGTTGGAATCACCGGCCAGATAAACACTCGGGGTAACAAGTGATAATGGTTGAAGTGATAATGGTGAACTGGTGAACTGATGATTAACTGATGATTAAGTCATGTTTAACTGTTGGCTGAAGGCGGTTGATGATGATTAAAGATTCGAGTACGAATGAAGTACTAGTGATGGATGAAATGTTAATGATAGAAGATAATAGCAACAATTAGGGAGGACTTTGGCCGTTAATGATATTGAATGATGCTTTGTGATGGTGAATGATGGGTGATAATGACTATTGATGGTTGATGGTCGGTGGTAAGGGCTAAGAAACATGTGTAATAGATACAGTAGCGCCTACTATCGAAATGGTAGCAGCGAACGATGGATTGCTAGCGAGGACGGTTGATGTATGACCAATTATGATTGACGTTATACGACGCCATGCTTCCTGGTGCATGACAATGGCTCAGATCGGCTGATGGGGGTTTATTATTTAATCACGAACGATGAACGGCAGAACCTACCATTGACCCAAAAATCAATCTAGTGTTGCTTGTTGTTGCCTTGTATTGATCATGGGGGTCTCATTGGCAATAGTTGCCGTGGTTACTGCTGATTTTCTGGGCATGTTTCCCTAAAATTATTTGTTGGTCACCGTTGGTTATCCACCACATCAGATCGGAACAGTCAATGGTTCTGATTTCAGCCCCAAAAAAGCCGCAAGACCATCATGAACATTGTTGGTTAATTATTGTTGGTGGTTGGCAACAAGCCATAAGTCACTACTACTCACCATGATGATGAACCACCAAATATTGCTTGACAACCATAATTGTTCCCTGAGTACAACCTATGGTTTTACCCTTTCCCATGGTTGGCAACCATACCGTTTTCATGATTTTCATTCGCTTTACCAGGTACAATTTAGGGTTTTCCTGTGGTTGGCCATCATTCACCCATAGGTATAACCGTCATTCTCAACAACCGTAGGCAAAAACCACCTTAAACCTGTGGTTAACCTTGGTTTTCCCTTGGTTTTCCCTGGGTCCTTTCCCATGGTTGGCAACCATGGTTTTCATGCTTTTCCCAGGGTTTCTCACTCACTTTACCAGGAAAAACCTTTGCCAACCGTGGTTGGCAACCCATCATCCAACCACAATCAATAACCATAACTATGGTTTTCCCATGGTTGGCCATCATTCAACCATAGTTATAAGCATCATAAAACCATCATAACAACCATAGGTTAACCATCATCATTAGCTTATAACTATGGTTGTTATGGGTTGAACCATCCAACCCATGGTCAGGCACCATCATATGACCATAGGTTCAACCATAGTTATAACCATCCCTAGGTATAACCTATGGTTTTTCCATGATTTTCCCATGGTTGGCCGTCATTCAACCCATCATCCAACCCATCCTCCCTGGTTGCTGACTGAGGACCATGGCTTCGGTGGCATCTCAGCAAGGCTTTCATCATCCCCCGATGCCTGTGGCTGCGTCGCCCAGGTCCGCGCCGCCTTGGCTGCGCGGTCAAAACCAGGGGGTTGACCTGGGAAAACCATGGGAAAATCATGGGAAATCATAGGAAAATCATGGGAAAACCATGGGAAAACCATAGGTTTGATCTAGGAAACCGTGGGTTATAGCTGTAGATGGGACAGAACCGTTGGATTGTTTAGGATCATTTTGTTGGTGCAAACTCCATTTTTGAGGGTTTTAAGGGTGGTTGACAATCAATGGCGGTTCATGATGATGTTTAGCCAAGAATGGAAATAATCTTGATTTGGCTCGGTTAAAAGTCGTGATGGACATTTGAGGGGTAAGCGAAATGGCATCTCTTCCTAAGCACCCAAAGCAGCTACATATAGATGATTAATTATGGTTTGACAACTATGACCAAGGTGAATTGGTGGTGAACTGACGATCCAATGATGCTTGAATTTGGTTGATGAAGTCAGTTTTGGTGGTTTGATGGTGGTTGTTAGCCTCATGACAAGCCTTTGTTGTTGCCAGTACGCCTTTGGTGCGCTCACCTGCAGTCTCCATAAAGTGATGGTATACCATGGTATACCCATCCGGCTTCGGCAGTTCAATCTTCAGGTAGTTTGGTCGCTGCGCAGCGTAATGATTTGAATTGAAAACAGTCGTTTTGCATTGGTTTCCAACAAGATACTACGGGCTTGCCAGTTGAAGCCAACAAATCAGACTCAAGCTATGCCCCTACGCCAAGCAATCCATCGCCCGTCCACTTTCAAAATGGTTGTGAGTCAAAACCCCTTAACCTTGGAGAACATCCCATAAATGATCAGAATAGTTTTTGTTGGGATGATCACCATGTTCATTTTTCCATTGGCCTGCAATCAAATAGCAGTTGTTTAACCATGAGTTTGTTGGTGATGAGGTGATTATCCTCTATTAATCCTTACTATTACCCATTATAGTTTACAATCCCCCTGTTCCCTTCGACATGATAAGCGTCAAGAATGCACGTGCCATGCTCACCGCCCTGCGAACCGCGTTTGGTGGTTTGTTTCGCCAGGAAAGTGGCCAACCCGAAGACGCCAATGCCCAGCCCTGCCAGCCCTGCATATCATCCATATTTTCCTCAGCTTCTTGGTGGGAACATGGGAAGGGTTCCAGATTGCGATGATGACATGCGATTTGCCTTAGGTTGATTTAGGTTGGACATGTTTGACTCTACTGTCTCTCTCTGGTCATTTGGGCTCATTTGAACTCAAACTCACCGTAGATCGCTGTTGTGAAGCCTGCGGCAAGCAAAAAGGGCAGAAATCAACAGCGAATCACTCGACATGTCCAAGCGTTTTGGATTCCAGTCCATGGTGCCCCCAAACTTGTCCAGTACATTTTGGGTGGATTGTGGTATACCTGGGGCGCAGAAATGACTCGCGTCTCAGGGACCGAGGGACCATGATTCACCACTACGAATCATCAGGGGCCGGTTTTCAAATGCAAAAAATAATCCATGTTCAGGCAACTGCACCATCGAGCTTTGTGATAGTTTAGGACTTGGTTTACATCATCGAGACATGAACCATCATCAATTACTACAATTTAAGCGTGACAAAATGCCATAAACCATCATATCATCATCCATCAGCTGGTTTTTGGCCATTTTGACCCAGCGAACCTGCCGAACAACCTTGGGTTCAAGGCCCGCACTTCCATGTCAAAGCGGATCTCACCTTGGTAAACCTGGGTCCAGTCCCATGGCTCCTAGCGTGGGTACCCAGGTCCGCGGGCCACTCGCGGGTGCCGAATCCGTCGCAGTCTCGGCTCGGCCAAGGGGGGGTGGGGGCAGGTGCCTGGCACCGGCTGTCCAAGGCCCTGAATTGTCATCAAACCATCGGGATTTCTATGGTTATAACTGTGGTTTTTCCATGGTCCGATAAGGGTTCTATAGGGGTTGACCAACAGTGGCTATGGTTAATAGTGGGTAACTATGGTTTATGAATGTTTATAAAGATTATAAAGGGATTATCCGTCTATAAGGCTTTTATCGGGGTAACTATGGTTAAACTGAGGCTCGGAGTGGTGAAGGGGATAAGCAACCACAATACTTGGTGAGTGGTTTGAAACATGTTTGATGTTCCTCAATATTTGGGATTCTTGATGTTTCAGAGGTGTTGAAGCTGCTACTAGGAGCCACCAGCCAGAGCATCATCAAGTGTGCTTATTTGCTATCGATCATCATTGCTATTCATTAGTCGGCGCGTGACATCTCATCACTTTCGCCTTTTTTTTCTTATCATCGCTCCGCTTAGTATTCATCACTATGAAATCCAGCTTGCTCATTTGTATGCAGTTTTTACTTGCCAAATGGATCCAAATGGCATTATATCTTGAACGCATGCTGAATTGAGAATAGATGTTGCCACCACTGCAATGCTGCATGCATGAGCGGTAAAGCCTATGATTTCAAACGAAAACAAATCACCAGTGCAGAAACATATCAAGGCATGTATAGATAGATAGATATGTATATATATATATATATTTATTTTTAGGTATATATATATATATTTATATTTATATTTATATATTTATTTATTTTTATTGTATATAAGTATGACTGAAGGTTTTCCATTGCTGATAATGGCCAGTTTTGATTGTTTGCTTGTTTCATCGTGCCATCATCCGTTGTGAATGAATAGGGTCTCGGGCTCCCTGAGTTGCAGATGCAAAAAATGTTTGTTGTAGCCTCTGAGCTACTATTGGCCTCCCTGGCCAGGGAACAAGTCTACTTGATACATCTGAAATCTCAAGTTGTGACATTCTGAGTTTCCCGAAACCATTTGTCCTGCCGAAAGCAGGGAACCTATGAACAAGTTCATTGGTTTGTCATGAAGTTGCTTGTGCCTAGAACTCTGTGAGGAAAATGTCATCCTGGCTGGCCATTTGACAGCGCACGGAGCGGAAACCTACGCGCCCTGCGAAAACCGCGGAATCCGTTGCGGAAAGCCTCCTTTTTTTCGAAAAAATGGCGATGGCATTGCGATTTTGGTGCCTGGCTGCTGCGGGGAAATTGGCTTTGGCGACCTGCTTTGACTCTGAATGCGTTGAAGAGGCCGGCAGGTGGGAGAGCAGTTCATCCATCCAATTCTGCCAGCTCAGTAATTCGTTGCTTTTGTTGATGAGTTAAAGTAGCAACAATCAATTAGTTGTAGCAATTGTTGATCCAATTCTGCCAACAATCAATTATAAATTATGAATACTCTTGTAGTTCAAAACATTCGTTGTGATACATCATGATCCAACTGGTTAAACAGATTTTGTCACATTTCAACCAAGCTCCGAACCGACTTATCATTACCATAGCCGGCTTATCATTGAAGTTTTGACCATGGCTCCTAGGTGAATTGGCGGGCAGTGTGTGGGATTCCAACAGCCGTTGTTTCAATGGCATTTGCCATAACGACCATCGTTCAACTAAGGGGTGGAAGACCAAAAAGGGAAATTTGTTTCAATGGTGGTGAAACCCCAGGGCTTCTATAGATGTCGCTTCGGCATGGGGTCAATTGACATGATGTGGTGGTTTCTCAAAGTAGGGGTACCCATCAATGGTTGGCTTATTGCTCAAAATTACTATATATTACATATTCACAGATGATTTGGGGATTCCCCTATTGTGAGAAGCACCCACGCGAGTGTGTGTGGCATACATGTTTGCATGAGTTAAGCCCAGGCCCTCATGTTGGATGGTTTTTCGTTTAAGCCAGTGGCATGTTTGTCATGCGCAGGACGTCAAGGTATTTTTCACGTGGCGATGGCAGTGGTTCAATATGTTACGGTTTCTCAAATTTTGGGACCTCCAAAAGTATACCATATTACTACGAATGCCTGAAAAAGGATGATGACTAGGGGCTCCCCTGTAGCTTGAGAAACCATCACGTAGCAGCCTTTCTTGTCGTCCTTTGTTTTCGCCGGAAAATGGTGAGGAAGAAGCCATGGAATTGGCACAACTTCGAACGCAGCTCTTGCAAGTAAAGATGGAGCCACTTGGTATCAAGATGCTGCTCGAGAGCCACCCGCATCAAATCATGCCCACCCAAAACGTGCAGCACTGGGTGTCTAGGACGAAGATAGGTGAACAGCTCCATTGAAATTGAATGAAATTAATGTGTACTTTGAACTTGCCACTGTTTTAATCAATTTGTAAATTACAAAAATATCAGCGTAAACAACTTGAAACATCTTAGAGCATTAAATTATACAAGGTGGGCCCCTGGCAGTTATAAGTTGGGTTATAACCCTTGTAACTGGTAGATAAGCCCAGTTACGTTACTTATAAACCAACTTATAAGTGGTTGGGGGCCCACCTTGTAGGAATAAGTTGTTCCAAAGCCCCAGCGCCCCCGTTGCATCTCGTTGCCGCACCACTCCTAGGCTCGCGTCCAGTAGCGATGAGTCCGAAGGACTCTATGGGAAGCTGGGCAGCAACTGGGAGGAGAGCCGAGGTCGTTCCAAGGGGCAGTGGCCAGGGCTGTTTTAGAAGGGCTGAATGATGTAGCCAGTATTTAAGACGCAGTATACAACCATTGTATAACCAGTAAATAACCACTATCTGAGGTTACCAGCTATATAACCAGTATGGGTTTGAGGAATGGCAGTAGAATCAGATATATGACCAGTATATATAACCAGCATTATAATCGGTATAGAACCCGGATAGTTTCTGCTATATGACCAGTAGAATCAGCTATATAACCGGTAGAATCAGCTATATAACCGGTAGAATCAGCTATACAACCAGTAGAATCAGGTATTTAAGATTATATATCCAGGAAATAACCAGGACAACCAGCTATGTAACCAGTATATATAAGGCCTCGGCCCATACATAACTGCAGTAAAACCAGTATTACCAGCTATATAACCAGTATGGGTTTGAGGAATGGCAGTAGAATCAGCTATATGATGGTTTCTCAAAATAGGGTACCACTAAAAAATGATGGTTTATTCTTAATGGTTGATAACTAGGATGATTTTGGGGGTTCCCTATGTTCAGAATCAGCTATATAACCAGGATCAAATATAACCAGTACATAAGGAACGGCAGTACAGTGTAATCAGCTATATAAGCAGGATTAAGCCACATGTTTCACGTACAACCTGGAAATCATGATCCAGAATCAACTACAATCAACATCAATCAACCGTGTAATTTAACACAATCAAGCACCATTCTTAACCACTAAGCAGCCCCAGCCACGAGGGTTATGCACACCTATTTTTTTGTATGCAATATGCCATGTTAGGCCGTATTGTCCTTTAGGGGTCTACTCGTACTGGTCAACATGGTTCGTCATGTCTATTCATAATAATGGGGAAAGAGCGACTACAGT
>VSDK01017407.1:1869-23160 GCA_009767595.1 Symbiodinium kawagutii | reverse complement strand
GAGCGGTTCTTATATGGGGTTTTGCCCCACAGCCAAATGTTGCAACATTTTTTCGGTCTTTTTTCATACTTAATGCTTCCAAAGATCAGCCTTGTTCAGCACATGGGCCTGCCATCTGAGGACAAGTGCCACCATCATCACCACCTGCCTTGATCCCAAAGACGCACAAGGCGGAAAGCCGCAGCCCCAGTCCACCACACACACCGGCCAAATCTTCTCCAACACAAGCTCGATCACCTACACAACAAGTGCCATCCCGATCACCCCAGCACGGGCAACCCCCTCTTGCCCGGGCACGAACGCAAACCCACCCAGTGCACAGCCCCAAGTTCTTCACACCAACGGCACCCTTCAGTCGCTCCATCAGCGACGGGGACAAGGCCTCTCCCAGCCCTCCGTTGCTGCCGCGGCGCGTCGATGTGTCGCCCCAGTTGGGCACCCGCTCCGTGCGTCAGATCCCACAGGTGCCCCTGCAGCCGCAGCCACGGGTGGAGCGCCGCTTCTCGCTGCCCGCAGCGCACTCCGCGTGGTTCGCGGCGCAGGATGTGGCGGCTGCCATGGCCCCGGTGCCACCGGACAGGCCCACGGTGCTGCCAGCGAAGCCGCCGCCGTTGATTCCCATGGTGCAACCACCGCCACCAGCGGAACCCATGGTACCACGAACGGTCACCGTGGAGACTGAAACTTGGTTCAGCTTGGCACTGTGGAACTTCAACTTGTTGGGACTTAGCTGTTTTGAAGTTGTGATCTATCAGTCAAATCAGAATTAGGGAGTTGAAGCTGTGAACTACATCTCTGACATGTTGCAACTCCCGAATCAGAGGATGTTCTATCGGGGATTTGTTGAGAGCCTGAGCACATGACAGATGCAGCAACCTGATGGGCACGAGCAGCTACACAAGCAGCATTGGAGGATACGGGAGGTCTCACATATGTCATTGATAGATTTTACAGTCAGTTGCAATACGGCAGAATTTGTTTGTTTTTTTCATGCACTTGCATTCTTGCCAGCTCTTGCACCAATGTCATACCCGTCATCATTGCAAATCTAAGGAGCCCGGTGCCGCTCGGGTCGGCCCACCGCTGGTGGATCCCACCATGGCTGACAGCAGACGCGGCTCACATGAATCCACAAGTACCTTGCTGCGGAAACGGTGGTGTATGGTCGTTGTATGTGGTTGCACTGATGAGAAATGTGAGAAGGCAAGCAGGCTTCTCCAAAAGGAGAGCAGCACATGGGAGCTTCCCAAGGGGTACCCCCAAATCATCCTTTCTCAAATCTTATCAATCATCAAAGGAAGTTTAGTTACGAAGTGCGGAACTTCCGTGTTACGAAGATTTGAAAAGATCTCAAAAGAAATAGATCTCAAAAGGAATAGATCTCAAAAGAAATAGATCTCCAAAAAAATACATCTCAAAGGAAAAAGATCTCAAAAGAAATCTCAAAGGAAAAAGATCTCAAAAGAAATAGATCTCAAAAGAAATAGATCTCAAAAGGAATAGATCTCAAAAGGAATAGATCTCAAAAGAAATAGATCTCAAAAGAAATACATCTCAAAGGAAAAAGATCTCAACAGAAATAGATCTCAAAAGAAATCGATCTCAAAAGAAATAGATCTCAAAAGGAATAGATCTCAAAAGAAATAGATCTCAAAAGGAATAGATCTCAAAAGAAATAGATCTCAAAAGAAATACATCTCAAAGGAAAAAGATCTCAAAAGAAATAGATCTCAAAAGGAATAGATCTTGACTTTGCGTGACGCTCTCCGCACTGTCAGGGCTGTTTCAACTCATCTTGCAGATGACTTGGATCTTGACTTTGTGTGACAGGTGTGGTACTTTCAGCATGTCGATGATCTTGGAAGTTCAAAACATGGAGGAAGTCTCGCACGAAATGCGTTTTTGATCATTGGATTTGTCACGAAACCATGGGTTTTTTCGTGAAAAACGTTGTCGACTTGATCGGGAAACTAGCCTTGTCGAACGGACGGGTCCCAGACGGTCTCGGTTTAGTTCGGATTTGGTTCGGAGTGTTTCCTATGACTGTTGCCAAAAAATCGACTTCTGCACGTCTCTATGTTGACTTTGTGTGGCAGGCGTGGCATTTGGTGCACATGGAGCTCCTCTGGGATCGCTCTCCGCACTGTCAGGGCTGTTTCAAGTCAATCTGCACATGATTTGGATCTTGACTTTGCGTGGCAGGCGTGGCATTTGGTGCACATGGAGCTGCTCATGGATCGCTCTCCGCACTGTCAGGGCTGTTTCAAGTCAATCTGCACATGATTTGGATCTTGACTTTGCGTGGCAGGCGTGGCATTTGGTGCACATGGAGCTCCTCTGGGATCGCTCTCCGCACTGTCAGGGCTGTTTCAGCTCATCTCGCAGATGACTTGGATCTTGACTTTGTGTGACAGGTGTGGTACTTTGAGAAGTCGATGATGTTTGAAGTTCAAAACATGGAGGAAGTCTCGCACGAAATGCGTTTTTGATCATTGGATTTGTCACGAAACCATGGGTTTTTTCGTGAAAAACGTTGTCGACTTGATCGGGAAACTAGCCTTGTCGAACGGACGGGTCCCAGACGGTCTCGGTTTAGTTCGGATTTGGTTCGGAGTGTTTCCTATGACTGTTGCCAAAAAATCGACTTCTGCACGTCTCTATGTTGACTTTGTGTGGCAGGCGTGGCATTTGGTGCACATGGAGCTCCTCTGGGATCGCTCTCCGCACTGTCAGGGCTGTTTCAACTCATCTTGCAGATGACTTGGATCTTGACTTTGTGTGACAGGTGTGGTACTTTCAGCATGTCGATGATCTTGGAAGTTCAAAACATGGAGGAAGTCTCGCACGAAATGCGTTTTTGATCATTGGATTTGTCATAGATCTCAAAAGAAATCGATCTCAAAAGAAATAGATCTCAAAAGAAATCGATCTCAAAAGAAATAGATCTCAAAAGAAATAGATCTCAAAAGGAATAGATCTCAAAAGAAATAGATCTCAAAAGAAATAGATCTCAAAAGGAATAGATCTCAAAAGAAATAGATCTCAAAAGAAATAGATCTCAAAAGAAATCGATCTCAAAAGAAATAGATCTCAAAAGAAATAGATCTCAAAAGGAATAGATCTCAAAAGAAATAGATCTCAAAAGAAATAGATCTCAAAAGGAATAGATCTCAAAAGAAATAGATCTCAAAAGGAATAGATCTCAAAAGGAATAGATCTCAAAAGAAATAGATCTCAAAAGAAATAGATCTCAAAAGAAATAGATCTCAAAAGGAATAGATCTCAAAAGAAATAGATCTCAAAAGAAATAGATCTCAAAAGAAATAGATCTCAAAAGAAATAGATCTCAAAAGAAATAGATCTCAAAAGAAATAGATCTCAAAAGGAATAGATCTCAAAAGAAATAGATCTCAAAAGGAATAGATCTCAAAAGAAATAGATCTCAAAAGGAATAGATCTCAAAAGAAATAGATCTCAAAAGGAATAGATCTCAAAAGAAATAGATCTCAAAAGGAATAGATCTCAAAAGAAATAGATCTCAAAAGGAATAGATCTCAAAAGAAATAGATCTCAAAAGGAATAGATCTCAAAAGAAATAGATCTCAAAAGGAATAGATCTCAAAAGAAATAGATCTCAAAAGGAATAGATCTCAAAAGAAATAGATCTCAAAAGGAATAGATCTCAAAAGAAATAGATCTCAAAAGGAATAGATCTCAAAAGAAATAGATCTCAAAAGGAATAGATCTCAAAAGAAATAGATCTCAAAAGGAATAGATCTCAAAAGAAATAGATCTCAAAAGGAATAGATCTCAAAAGAAATAGATCTCAAAAGGAATAGATCTCAAAAGAAATAGATCTCAAAAGGAATAGATCTCAAAAGAAATAGATCTCAAAAGGAATAGATCTTGACTTTGCGTGACGCTCTCCGCACTGTCAGGGCTGTTTCAACTCATCTTGCAGATGACTTGGATCTTGACTTTGTGTGACAGGTGTGGTACTTTCAGCATGTCGATGATCTTGGAAGTTCAAAACATGGAGGAAGTCTCGCACGAAATGCGTTTTTGATCATTGGATTTGTCACGAAACCATGGGTTTTTTCGTGAAAAACGTTGTCGACTTGATCGGGAAACTAGCCTTGTCGAACGGACGGGTCCCAGACGGTCTCGGTTTAGTTCGGATTTGGTTCGGAGTGTTTCCTATGACTGTTGCCAAAAAATCGACTTCTGCACGTCTCTATGTTGACTTTGTGTGGCAGGCGTGGCATTTGGTGCACATGGAGCTCCTCTGGGATCGCTCTCCGCACTGTCAGGGCTGTTTCAAGTCAATCTGCACATGATTTGGATCTTGACTTTGCGTGGCAGGCGTGGCATTTGGTGCACATGGAGCTGCTCATGGATCGCTCTCCGCACTGTCAGGGCTGTTTCAGCTCATCTCGCAGATGACTTGGATCTTGACTTTGCGTGGCAGGCGTGGCATTTGGTGCACATGGAGCTCCTCTGGGATCGCTCTCCGCACTGTCAGGGCTGTTTCAACTGATCTTGGAGAGGTCTTGGATCTTGACTTTGCGTGACAGGCGTGGCATTTGGTACACATGGAGCTCCTCTGGGATCGCATTCCGCACTGTCAGGGCTGTTTCAATTGATCTTGGAGAAGTCTTGGATCTTGACTTTGCGTGACAGGCGTGGCATTTCGCGCGATTGGAGTTCCTTTGGGATCGCTCTCCGCACTGTCAGGGCTGTTTCAACTCATCTTGCAGATGACTTGGATCTTGACTTTGTGTGACAGGTGTGGTACTTTGAGAAGTCGATGATGTTTGAAGTTCAAAGCATGGAGGAAGTCTCGCACGAAATGTGTGGGTGAGACATTGTGGTCCATCCGGAGACGCGCCGTGGCTGCATTCGTTGTCCATAGTTCCTTAGCACGTGTACAGAGCCTTGTCAAAAACCGCAACACAAGATCATTCTCCAGACAAGTTGCGCGCTCGTGATGTTTTGACCGCCATTCTATAGGCTCAAATGTTTTTTTTCTATATGCACTTATAAGTTTTGGAAACTTCCGCCTCCGCCTCGTGCGGGAACTACTTGTATATTGACCAACCAAATCGAACCCACCATTTTTTTGGGGGTCCCATAAAGCTTGAGAAAGCACCCGATGGACATAGCGCAATGGCCTCCACGCATCGCTGAGGTGTTCAGGAGAAGCTCGTCCCTGAGAGGTGCGTCGTTGAGGACGCACCTGCCGCCGGACTCGTGGAGAATCACGTGGAAGAGAAGCCCCTGGAGGCCGAGGCAACGATGCCGAAGAGCCATGCGATGAATCAGCCAAGTGGGGCCTATTGATGATTATTGATGGGCATTGATGATTGTTGATGATTATGGATGGTCATTGGCGATTATTGATGCTTGTTGGTTCTGAATGGTTTTAGTGCCTAGCCATTTTCAAGCATGATGAACTGCACACCTGCCATCGCCAGCGGATTATCATTGAATGTGATTATTTGCGTAGGCTTTTGAGAACCATTCGGCACCATCGATACTCTTTGCTGACCATGTGATGTGACTTGCTGCAAATCCATGGGCCGATGCATGCGCGCAACAGTTTCTGTTGATGGTGGTATCGCCCACGTGTTGTTGCTCTTACCTGTTCATGTTTTGCTATCATTAGTTCCCTCTTATATTTTTGAATATGCACGAACTCATAGGAATTTTAATTAGATTAAGCACCATGATATACACATGTCACACGCATATTTCATCGCAATTTGTACAGAATGTGTGCTCGCAGTATTGGATACAACTGGTGGGTTTTGGTACCCCCGTGTCAGATCACATCATTTCGACCACGAAGGTGCTCGAGGACGGACCTCCAGTGCATCGCCAAGTGTCCAACCAGCGGCGAGCATCGAAGATGGCGTTGGTGCCTGTAGGTTCCCTGGGCCCTGTGTCAGCCAAAAAAATGAGCGATTTAAGAACTGGCTGGTGTTTTTAATCAATTTCTATATATGGGGGTTGTAATAGTCAATAGGAGATGGCAAGGAACAAAAATTGTCAAACAACAATTGGTTGGTGGTTTGATTGACGTTTTTTAATCTTCCCAAATGTAATTACTAACATTGAGTTGCTCGACAAGCATATTTTTCATAGGAGTGGTGGAACCACAGATGAAGACAAGCAACGAGAAGTGATGGCACGCTCAAATTTCTGCGAGCTGTTCACTACTGAATTTCAATTTGAGGTATGTGAAAATTGCATTTAGATTCGTACCTGGGGATTCGGCACAGGGACCAAAGAAGGGCACGGCAGTTTTGGACGGTGCAATATTTTGGGACAAGTCGCCAAATCAATGTTGCTCATGCAGATTGTAAGTGTGTTCTTGCACCAGCACAAGCTTGGCAGGTAATGTCCGAGACAGTTCTTTTGGTGGCATAATCAGCTGCGAGCATCATTTGCTGTCAAGTGTCATTTGCTGTCACTCTGCAACCCATTGTCGCTGCCATGTTGATATCACTAATTATTGCGTCACTGAAGTTCCGGAGAAAGCAACTGCCGTTTCGCAACTACCCGTTTTGTGGCTTATACCATTGATAGATAAGTGAACTACCCATGGTTCCACCTCCAGTTGACCATAAATTGCTCGTGATGTGCCGCGTAGGGGTTTAAGAATGGTTGGTGGTTTTGTACATTGTTTATTTTCCCTAGGAATTGGTTGACAGGCATATTTTTCATAAGGATGGTTCAACCACCAACCAGACACGGTGGATCTAACACTGTGGGAATGTCAGGGAATGGCTGCTGCGCCAGGTCGAATGATGTCAGATGGTCGCAATCGTCCGAAGCATTTGGCCCTAGGCACGCAAGCCTCCGCGTGCTGAAACAGGGTTTGGTAGACGAGGTCTTGCTGCACTTGGGATGAACATGTGCAATCAGAGTTAGCTGTTGGATTATACAGTAATGATTGCAACGAGTCAGTGAAAGTAATGAAATCCTTATGTTATAGTTATACTGTTATACTCAATAATAACACTTAGCTGTAATGATAGTAATCCTGCAGTAGATACAGATATCAAATTGGACCATCCCCAAGCTGGTAAATGCTTTAGATATTGAACATGTTGGATCTTCCATTCGGTCCAGGATGGTTCTACACTTTTGACATCAATGTGCCGACATTTTTTGGATATGGGGCTCACATAATCAGTTAATGGTCCATCCAACCAGTCCAGCAGCAACAATTCTCCAACAACAAGCACAAGCCTTTTCTGGAAAACTTGACTGGCAAACGTGTGATTGATTGAGGGAGTCCACACGAACGTACACACGCACCATCAATCGGCTTATTTTATCAACCATTCGCTGACCATTATTTGTAACTAGCTATTACCAGCATTAAATCCCAGATTTTAAACCACCCATGAAGCATTAACACCAGCTATGGCTATCACCAGCTGCGTGTTGTTCACTACGCACGCCCTTCGCGACGTCAGCGGTTACGCCAGGTGCACTGCAATGTGACACGGGTGCCGGCACTGCCAGCTATCCACCGGTCCTGCCGCTGAATGACTGGTGGCGACCGCCCAACAAGAGCGCGGGAGGCGCGGGTGGTGGAGTCCATCAGTCCGACACCAATCATTTCGAAGGGTGCTGCAGGACAGCATGTTTGGGATGTATTTGTTTTCAGGTGTTATCAGTTGTTTTTAGATGTTTGTTTTATGTCGTCAATTTTTTAGATGCTTTTTATGTTATCCAATCAAATCGTTTTGGAGCGAAATTGATATGTTTGTTTTTTGTTGATAGCTTACTCGTACTTTGCCAGGAAAGTTGAAATCCATGCAAACCCAGGGGTTTTGTAGCGATGGGGCTGGGATGAGAGACAAATGAGATCACCCACCAAGACCAGCTCCGTCCCTTGAGTCTACTGTGGGTTCGTTGCTGCTTGTTTCCAGGAATGGGGTGGCGGTTGAACTTTGGATCATGGCGAAGACGGTTTAAGTCAACATGAAGCATGCTTAATGGCAATTCATGATGATTGATGATGGTCAATCACTGGTTATCCACTCAATTAAGACTTCAATACTCGAATCCTATTCAGGTTAATGATGAATGTTGATGGGCAATGGGTAAGCAGAATGGCGTCATTTAAGCCATGGTTTATATCCACAAGTGACAACCTGACCTGGCACCAGATGGTTGATCAACGTTACATGCTTGCCGGTTAACCCTGACATGATCGGATGGAAATCCCCAGCGCCAATGCTGGAACGCAAGCAGCTGATTTGGAAGGTTGGCTTGCTATTTGATGAACCGTTACTGGTCATAGTCATTGGGCAATTTACCCAACAATAGGGAACAACTATACTAATTGATCCTAGTGATGGCCATTGATAAAAGGCATTAATTACAGTACTTAGTGAATGTTGATTGACAGTCTAACGGTAGTTAGTAGTGGAGGAATTGGTGACTCGTGGTTATAGCCACAGCTTAAGTTCACCAATCATAGTTGGTTGAGAATAGCTGGTCCATAGCTGGTGAACAATTTGCCACCATATGAAGGTGAGTATGAGTGTGATTTATAATAGTGTGTAATGGCTAGTGATGACATGATGGCTAAGAAGCAGGTTAATCATGTTTAGCAATGGCAGATCAATGGTGAATTGCTTACTGGTGCTTAACTAGCCGGTCAATAGTTTGTTAATTTGTGATTTGCTTTTTTTGGTAGCCCATAAGAGCTGGTTAATGCTTTGATGGTTAATGATTGAATGATGATGAACCAACTGGTGAATGATGACTAAGTGATGGCTAATTGATTTCATGGCCATTGGCTAAGTAACGGCCAATCAACGGCTAACGGATGATTCATGTATTTCATGAGGGGTATCAGCCAGCTGTGATTTGCCATACATTACCATACAGTGCCAAAATGTTCTTAGATCTTAGTTACTATTACTTGGTCAATGGAAAAAATAGTTGACTAAAGGTTTACTGATGGTAAGTTACCCAACTAGCTGGCCATAGCTGGTCAAGTGTTCAGTAATAAGTTACTTTAACATGAGCGAATCAATATGGGAGATAATCAGCTCGTGGTTTAATGAACTGACTAGTGTTAGCAAACTAATGGCTATTTGATGCTATTAGGCTGGTAGACGATTGATCTACTTCATGATGCCTACCGGCTGTTATGAGATCAGGAACTCTGTTCCCAAGTTCCTACTCAGCGTATTATTCACTATTTGTTTACCGACTGTTGTTGACCCACTGGTGGGTAAAAAAATACTTGGATGTGCAGCTGGGGTTATAACCATGGTTCCAAGCGCTATGAGGTAGCCGAACTAGCCCGTAGAAACCATGGGAATTGTAACCACTTACAAGCCGTGGGGGTGCACATCCAATTGCTAATGACTCATCAACGGCAAATGACATGGGGTACTAATGGCCAATGACCAAGTGAGCATTCACCAACCCAGTTGGTCAACTATCGCTTAACTCATGGTCACTGGCTAATGATTAACTCATGATTAACCAACTATTCACTAGTTGATCTCAACTATTTAAACAGTAATTCACTCATGAGTTGATCCCCAGTTGGTCAATACTATGTTAACTAATGATTAATTCATTGATTGACCATCTATTCACTAGTTGATCCCCTTGACCAGCTATTGATTAACTCATGGTAGGTCACTATAGTTAATGATTGACTCATGATTATGACCAACTCTTGCAATCAACTCATGGTCGCTGGTCACCTCGCCATGGTGACTTGGTCGCTAGGCACCTTGGAGCGATCCGAGCTGGGCAGTGAGATCACTGCGGAAGTGCGGCGATGGCTCAAGGGCCAGACTAGTGACGTGGTTGCGGCGCGCGGTGGAGCGCTGGGAGCCGTGAGAACCAGGAGGGTTTCTATGGTTAGCTATGGCTGATGGTTGGTGAGGCAGCTTGGTGTTGATAGAGTTGGTGTTGGTAGAGTTGGTGGTTGGTAGGGTTGGTGGTTGGTAGAGTTGGTGTTGGTAGAGTTGGTGGTTGGAGGCATTGTTTCTGAATTTATTTTGTGGTTCGCGATGGTTGGAGTTCTGATTGGTGAGTCATGCTAGGTGATGGATGGGGTGATTGTTTGTTAATGATGCTTGGAGTGATGGTTGTGCTTTTTGTCATTGTTAAGGATTGCTCATGCAGGATGATAACCAGCGCAGCAACCAACAATGGTTGACATGGATGAGGTCATTACGATTATTAGCGGCCGAGTTTTGGAAAGTGCTCTAGGGATCTCTAGGGCTCAATTGCCCAAGGATGTGTTCTTGGAAGCTGTGCATTTGGGATCACGAATCGAAACATGGAATCCACAAATTAATATTTGCTTTTGCTGCAGTGAGTTTTTCAGGCGTTGCAATGATGTTGCCCAGCGTGTCGGAGAACATCACCATCTCTGAGCTGTGAATGCGGTACTCTCGCATAACTTGTTTTGTTTTTGGCATGTTTTGACCCCCTTAGGACTGCAGGCACCTTCGTTTCGCTTCCATTCTGCAGACTCTGTGTTTACATCAGATCGTCCTTGATCATATCCAAAACTTGATGCTTCACCAAAAATCCAAAGTCGAAGAAATGCTGATTTCTGGGGGGCTGTCTTTGGGCTTAGGGAGCCCAAGTATTGGTGCCAGCAACAAACTCAGGTGGGCTGCAGTGCTCACATGTCCCTGGCTCGGGGGCATTAGAGAGTCAGTGAGCATGGGGATATTGAGCGTTGGTGACGGGCTGGGAAGATGATCAGATCCAAGTCAGGAGTATATTAATCATGCTCACCAGTTTGGAGTCTTGATTGTTTCTCAAAAATTGGGATGATGACGAGTTCCGAGTGATCTTTTTCCACCTGACATGGAAATTTATGACTTATGTCCTGGGATAGCAAGAAATACCATGGCACCATGCTTGGACCCGTGATGATCCACGAGATGCGCAAACCGGTAGAAACTTCCTCCCTGTTGCGCTGGGTAGCCAAGTTCCAGGTCGTGATGGACAAGGCATTGACGGTGCTCTCCAACTTTAAGCTGTCCAGTGGGTGCGAGCTGGAGGTCGGCAGCGCCAGGTCATGGGCCAGATACAATGGGACATGTCAATAGCAATGGCATGCGGCCATGGTTTGGATATAACTCACCCAGTTACTAAGTGGGATGATCATCCAACTAATGGTGGCTGCAGCCAGTGTTTGGAATTCTCTTTTGGGGGTGACTTGGCAGTTTCGCCCAAGCAGCTACTTCGCCCACCAGTTGATACATTTGCAACGTGCGGCCATCAAGCTTCGAAGATAGATGTGACGAGCCATGCCACAAGGAACACCACGTGTAGAGCCGACTTTCAAGACCTGACCGGCTCGGAAATGCACGTAACAAAAGTCAATGGATACCTCTGACATCAGCTTACTCGGTGCTTTTTCCCAAGGCGCTTTCAATTTTAGAAGGGAATGATCAATTTGATTTTCCGGGCTCGTTGCTGAATCCAAGTCTGGACAAAAAAAAGGTCGATGAGGAGTGGCCAGTCGCTGCCCCTGATCACCTTGTTAGCAGACTGTCCCAATGACAGCTGCGGGCTTCTGGGGGATCATAACAGCCCAAAATATCAGTAATGTTCATCGACAGTCTTAACATGAAATTTCGGATCTTTTACCATCCCAAATATGGCGAGTTTCATGAAGGTGTTTGATCCATTTTTACCATTGATGACTGATCACAATATGGATCAAACAACATGAATGATTTCATTAAAACCATTTCATAATAATAATAATATAGTAATGGATCTTTACCATTAAAGAGTTTGTTACCATTAATGAGTTATCTTTTGATCCATCTCTCATTACAACTAGCTATCTACAAACCAATCCGATTTGGGAGCAGCCTCTGCGCGATGCTTGATCCAGCCACCCTGGTTGCTGGGCAAGCCGGTTGCGCCCTGCAGCAGCATTTGCTCCATGGCGACAGGCAGGACCGCGTGTTAGGCTTTTGAGATGCTTTTGACATGGCACATCCTGGAAAATTGACTTCCAAGACAAGTATATATATATATATTCTGATATGTTTCTTTCTTGTTATGAAACTTAGAGATGCATTCTAGAGTTGTTATGTACTTATTCTAATCATTCTGATGTTTTTTTTGAAACTTAGAGATGGTATGAAATAGGAATAGCTTCTCCTGGTCACTTGCTGAGAATGATTGTCTTAGAATGATACCATAGGGATAGCGACATATGTTTTTCACATTGTGGTCGTTGAATTGTCAGGCGACCAGTGATCCCATGGATCCAGGGTGGTTTCAAACATGTTTTGTTTTTCTTTGCAGTTATTAACAATTGGTTGATTAACTGATATGTTTCATAGGGCTTGAATTCACCAAGCAGATAAGTTGGGATGTTGATGATAAGCATTGGTTAAAGATGATCACGGGTGGTTTGAATAGTGCCAAGCATGAGTGCATCCACGAATATGGCGTTTTTTCATGAACGTTTCATGCTTCACGCCTCTTGGCAACTTGCTGCATTAATCAGGGGACGGATGAGTGTTTTGATGCCCTCCACCCTTCGAAAAACACTGGCTTTGATCAAACGCACACGCGCACTCACGAATCAGTTTGTGTCGATTTTCAATTTGAGATCAAGCTTTTGCAACTTTTTATTCCAGAAAGATCATGGTGAACACCTAGGGTCAGTAGCTGGCATGTCAAGGCCATAGTCGTTACGACGGACCTGTGAGCTGGGGCCGTCAGGGTGGACTGCCCGCCGTGCCTCGGCGGTGTTGGAGCTGCTGCGATCGGACGACTTTGGTGATGTGCACATCGTGGCGCAGAACGAGAAGGCGCTGCCCGGGCCCTGGGTGCCGGTGCCCTGGGGAGGTTAGACATGGTGAGTTGCAGCATGGTTGCCAGGCTGTGAGTCAAATAACCATGTTTTTTTGATTTTCTTTTTTGATTGTATATTTGGTTCTCCATGATGAGACATACTGGTGGCATTGTTATATTTAGTTTGTTAAACGTGTTTTCAAGAATCGCAGCCACCTGAGTGAGAATGGTCGATCATCAACCCCAACCGGCCTACAAATGGTCCCCGAAACTTGCGACTCGGTGGTGTCCTCACAAGTTTGATCTCTGGATAGCTTGGGGGACCAATATATTGTAATCCCAGCCGCGCGGATGGCAGCTGGGTCAGCAAAATGAAAGTCTCCACTGCAGATTTGCACCAGCCATCACGAACATTTGGCAAGATAGCTAGCCTGCGTGTGTAAGTCTAGGGAGCATCCCCCAAAACAACCACCTTGTCTAAGTTGGCATGCTTGCTTAGTGCCCGCATGTTTGATGACAATTAGTAGTGACCCGTCCCTAGTGAGATCAGGCATCTGGAATCTTGAAGGACTTTGGAGCGACTTGCGTGGTTCACGGTTCAAGGATCGGGCCTATACTGTGACTGATACGCAGGTTCGATTATTCCATACCGGATGCCACAGAACTGTCGCTCGCTTGCGTGTGCCTTGTTTTGGCCTCCAAGATCGGATCACCTTCAGCCAAAATCATCCAAATCTCTTAGTCATCAGACGCTAGCATGATTTTGACATAATCATGTCTCATCAATAACCTGTTTCAGCCAAAATCTTCCAAGTCTCTTAGTTCTTAACTGCTCATCACCCCCACCTTCTGCACCCCTTGGGCTGCAGCACCCCTTGGCTCCGGCGCGTGTCCGGCTGCGGCCCCCTGCCAGTCCCAGTGGCTTGGCCCCGCAGCTGAAGGCGCAGCCGGCGCAGCTGCAGTGGGACGTGTCGCCACAGGTGGCGCGCGCGGTGGTGGCAGCCTTGGCTGCACTGAAGCGCCATGGGGGGTTTTGGTAGTTGGGTGATGGTTGAGAAGTGGATATTGATGGTGGATATATTGATGGATACTTATTAATTCAGTTTGATGATGGTTGCTTGATGTTGCACTTGATGTGGCTTGAAACTAGCGCATTTGTTGTTGTTGCAATGTTTGGGTGCATAAATTGTGTAAGGATTCTTTGATTAAGTGACTGAGCCAGTGCGTAAATGTTTGCGCGCAAACGTGTATGCATGCAGACAAATTGCCAACGTTTGTGATAGGTACATGGTGGTAGTGTGACCAGACATAGCTTGACAGAACGGCTCGACGTACATTGAAGTATGTTTCTGTGAGCTCTGTTGGCACTGGTTGTGAGTCGTAGGAATCACTCCTAGCACCTACCCCTACAGGGTGGGCCCCTGGCAGTTATAAGTTGGGTTAGTTCACCCTTGTAACTGGTAGTTAAGCCCAGATAAGTTACGCAAATAAACCAACTTCGTTCAGTGGTTGGGGGCCCACCTTGTATACTACTTATCCCCCAAGCACATCGCAAGATATGACCATTTCAGGGGCCCTGAGGCCGGACAGGTGCCATTGGTTGGGCGACCTGCCCGGCGACTGAGGCATTTTCTTGCGGCATCCCATCGCCCTTTGCGGATCTGTCCGCCGAGGATGGACGCATTGCTCGATGTTTGCTGCGCGACTCGGACCCCGTTGTCCCAGTGGAAGGAGCCAAGGTGTGCCACCGTCAGCCCTTTTCCTGTTGCTGTGCAGGGTTTTGTCATGTGGCTATAGGTCAAGCAGTTAACCAACCAATAATGGATGATAATAACCAACAAGAATAGGCAAAACAATGGCTAATCATGGAGAACCAGGGGTACAGGGTTTCGACCCACTGCCATGTTTTTCCCCTTCTCTAAGAAGGCTTTCCCTTGTTTGCTTCGGACATCCCATGATTACATTCACTTTGGCGGTTTCTGAGATTTCTGATGGGCATGATATCCACCAATGAGTGTGGCCTTACGACACCAATGGTGATGACAAGCAACATCCATTGACCAGCCCCAACGAGTGATCGCTTGAGGCACGGGATCTTCCAAAACTGTGCCCAACGGTGTGAAGCCGCGGCATGCGGAGCTGGGTGGCGATCTGCCAGGGTGCCATGGCGAGCTGAAAGCGGTGGGGGGGGTGCATGGCAGGGAAGATGAGCAGATCTGAGCAGATTCTGATGCCGTTGATCCACAAAAAATGAAGCCGGGGTTTAGTACTCATTGGGGGGGAAATACTTCGTGAGTACCAGTTTAGTAGGAAAGCCTACCTTTTCGGGGGGATGCTCCTACTAATCAACTAGGAGTTCATCGATTCAAGCTTTGCATTGCTTAATGTTTCATTATGCTCAAGATGGCTATGATCAGCTACCCAACGAATGTTACTTAATCTATTTCTCTTTTCCCCAGGTATTTGGGATGGTCGTTAGATTGGCCCCTGGGGTTGAAAACAAAAACCTTTACTTAGTTGTTGACTATGCGTTTTTTTTGAATATTCGCTGTTTATTTCATATGAGGTGAATCATGGGCAATCTGATAATTATGAACGTTGTAGTAGCTTAATGGCGGTTTCTGTTTGATGGATATGCTTTATATCAGGTTATCAGCGAATATTGATTAAATTGATTTGTGGTGAATGATCTTTATTGCTGGGGTGATGGTTAATAGATAGCCAATGTACTAGCTGAAATACATTGATGATGACTGACGGTACACGATGCTTTGAAATTTGCTTTTGCTTTTGGTGGTCCTAAGTTGTTGCCGGGTGCCAATTGATGCCATAGATTTTGGGTAAACGGGCTGGTGGATGTTCAGCATGGCTCAGGTCTTAAGCTGCTGATGGCCAAGGTTATCCATAGTTGGTCCCGCCTTGTAGTGCTTAGGAGCCACCAGGTTTCCGACCGTAGCACAGGCATGGAGGAATCGTGCCAGGGGAGGTTGTTCTGGGTCAGGAGGACATACCAGATGCGTTGGCAGCGAAGAAATCCAAACAACATGTTAAACCATTCTATTGACGATGTTCACTAGGGCCATCAGGCTGTGACAGCGATAGTTCCAGGGCAGATGCACAGACGGCACAGGTACATGGCCTGGATTTTGCTTTTTGGAGTTTGTGCTGCTTCCTTGACGGCTTATTGGCCCATACGCGAATTCAACATGGAGACCGGCGGATTCTTCATGGATGATGCGCCTTGTCTTAGGTACCCTGGGGAAGGGGCAAGGATGGCATTTTCGGTATGTGCCCATAGCACTATGGACCGGAGAGTCTACACATAGGCAAGTCTTGCTGCAACAATCAACCACCATAATATCTAACATTGATTAGCCACTATGAACTCAGCAATCATGATTGGCCATTATTGGTTAATGTTAGTGCCGATAGTTCAGCATTTTGTTGATCATTCATTTGCTGAGTTCCTACCAGATTTCGCTTCAACTAGTTTTGGGGTGCTGGATGTGCTCAAGCACCTGATGGGCAGTTCTTGCATACCCTTGTTGGTCTATTTTGATCAGAACACAAAAATGGCGTTTGTGTCTTTGTGGAAGTGCCATAAAAAATAAGAAAAGCAGTTCTCGCGCCCCAGAATGTATAGAGCATTTAGAATTTGCACGCACCTGAGAACAAATATGCATAGTTCAATGCCAAGATGCCATGATGGCCATCAGTCGCAAGATGGCCAAAGTCACTGCTTGCAGCTCAGCTTCCGACTGGAACCAGAAAACTAGCGACGACGGTTGCGGTGATGATCATGAACCCAAAGATGGTATGGTGACAGTGTGATCATGGGGTTGACGACAATGGTCATGGCTCGTATCAGATAATCAGAATGACACTCATTATTCTTATTACATGTGAGTATGATTGTTTTATCATCATCAAAGTGCTCATGATCATGATTACTTGCGACATAATTACTGTGAGAGGAAAATGAGGATGATGACAAATGAGGCACGCTTCGATGCTGGTGGTGGTCACGAAGATGCTGCTGCTGCTGCTGCTGATGCTGATGCTGCTGCTGATGCTGATGCTGCTGCTGCTGATGATGATGATGATGATGATGATGATGATGATGATGATGATGATGATGATGATGATGATGGGACGCTGCTGCTGCTGATGATGATGATGATGATGATGATCATGATCATGATCATGATCATGATCATGATCATGATGCTGATGCTGATGCTGATGTTGATGCTGACGCTGCTGCTGATGATGATGACGATGATGATTATGAGTATCATTATTTTCGTCGTTATTTTTGTTTTTCAACTATACATATTCTTCCTATCAATATTGGTCATCATCACACTCCATCAACGGTGCTCCTAGCTGAACAAGGCTCCTTGCATGTCAGCATCGCCGTGGCGCCTAGGCGATGATTCGGAGAAACGCCGTGGTGGTGGACAGCGTGCTCTCCACCGCAAGACTCGCTGGGTGCGAGCGGTCACCAAAATGGGTGTTCCTTAAAATAGGGGTACCCCTAAATCATCTACTATTAATCAGTCATAGTGTTAAGCCAGCCATTTTTGGGTCCCCTTTTTTAAGAGCTTGGTGGTTTCTCAAAACTGTAGGGTTAATAGGGATTAATGAAAGATAAATAGAGAGAGAGAGAGAGAATAATAGTTCAACAATTGCAAGTTGGCCGGTTCTCAAGTCATGGGGTATTCCCAGGCCATCCAGTTTCTGAACCATTTATAGGGATGAAGCAGCCATAACTCTCCAAATCATCCAGCTACAAGTCCTGTGGTGCCGTCCAAAAAAAGGACAAATCATCCATGTTTTTCACAGTTGATAGTCATAAGCCAACCATTTTTGGTGTGAGAAAACCCCCCAATCTCGATGTGGGTTGGTCCATAGCCATGGTGGTACCATGTGGTACCTGCCAACCATCCAATAACAACCAGGATTAGTACGGGGTAACCACCAGAGACTTTCGGGTACACCCTGGCGTTGGACACACGTATCGTGGTCTAGTGTTGAAAGACTATGCAAGCTAGCAATCGTGCAAGGATTCTCATCCATTGTGATGGGATACCTGTCGGCATTGTTGACCAAACTTGTTGTGGGGAAGAGACTTTTCATCAATGGACAAGTTCCAACCCATCTCTTTGTTAACGGTAGGCCTGGCAGAATGGTCCGATTTGGAGTCATTGAGGTACATCGCGGCAAACTCGTTTTCAACTCCTGTCGAATGGATGTATCTAGAGCAATGCTTTGGGAGACCTGCACGGGTTTGACAAGCGCTTTGGGTGCATGAAAGATTCTCTTAAGACTGTTTGTTTGGACTCCTGTTTCCACCTTAAACCAAGCATTCTATGCTTCACCCTCCTTTTGACCAATGTTTTACCAATACGCAAATCCAACAGGTTGGATGCATAGATTACCAAACTTGTTGCTTGTGGTCTACGACTGACACCCGTGAGAATTAGGGTTACATCAAATATCAATTGCCTTCACTTCGTAAGCATATTCTAGACAAAGAGAGTTGAAGGGTACCTTCCCTGCATGTGGGCATACATGATAGCATATCCTTGCATACGAAATGCAAAGGCAGTATATATCCATGCTGATCACTGCTGATGCACTTCTTTAACACTTTCAACACGGTCAGCAATAGATAGTTCATTGACCGCTTCTTGTCTTAGACGTCGGAACTTGACATGTTTAGCCATTTCAAACCATGATTAAATACATAATCGAGTTTTCTCCCTGTAAGGAGAGGGTCCTGCAAGTGCGTCATCCCCGGCAACGCTCCTGCCCCAGGTCTTTGACCTCGCGCGGCTTTGGCGAACTGACTACTGGGGCCTGGAAATGTTTGATCCAAATACCTGGACGCACAAGTCCTTCCGACCCTTGACGGTTCCTGGGTAGCAACACCGCGACATGTGGGGCCCAACGTTAGCGAAGTTGGTGCAAGCATAGCTAGGGTCACGACATGTCACTACCAATTGTGAACCAGACCAATGGCTACACTGCGGGCGATGCCTTGCCATTCTTTACTTTGTTTTTGAGTGGAACGTTCTCGCAATTGGCGAGGGTAACTGGTTGGTGGTTTCAATCATTTTTTCTTTTCCCTAGTAATTATTTCTTTTCCCCAGTGATTACAATTGGTTGGTTGACTAATATTTTCAGGGTTGAAACCACCAACCAGGTAAGCATTAATTTCGATAGAGAGCACGACTCAATTCTGATGCAGACCACATTGACTTTTAGCCAACTGTCTTGCCTTGTACACTTGGGGTCATGCCAGGTACAGGACTCATCAACGGTTGCGCAATTGGATGTGGTGACCATGGGTGCGTCATGACTCGTTCATTGTGACACCTCAGCCACGCTCACATCCAAACCATCCGCCTGGGAGGGATGAGCGGTGCTGGACAGGGACGTCCTCGGAGTGCCGAGGTTCTGACCTTCA
This sequence comes from Symbiodinium kawagutii, assembly GCA_009767595.1. Taxonomy (NCBI): domain Eukaryota; class Dinophyceae; order Suessiales; family Symbiodiniaceae; genus Symbiodinium; species Symbiodinium kawagutii. The sequence goes on along the minus strand of VSDK01017407.1, from coordinate 3,866 downwards.
GATGGAACTATCTTTGGCATGGCTTCAACAATTGCGCCTTGAAAAAACCATGGGTTTGCTGGGTCAATATTATTAACCAACCAGCTATAGCTGGTTAGTGGTGAATAATAGGGGATGATAAGTAACAAATATATAGGGGATATGTACCAGTTATGTTTCTTGTTCCGTGGGTCAACCGGGTGGGGTTGGATTCATCACCAAGGAGTTGCTCGTGCATGTTACGATTCAAAGAGGAGGCATATTGTGGTGAGTGGCAGGCCTTGCGTATACACGGCATTTCTCGAAGTAGTTCGTTATACACCCACAACCCTGCAAGTGCAGCAGAAGATTGTTATAGTTTTTAGATTCTCCTCCATTTCATGGGATGTTCAGCTAGACTTGGTTTCACCCACATGGTCAGACGACCTTATACTTGATAGTTGATACATGTTGATACATTGCCCCCCATACCTCACAAGTTATAGTTCATCCCTATCAACACCATCATTCCAGGAGCCATGTTATAGCGAGTAAAAAAATTCAATTTCTGCAATTTTCCAGCCATTTTCTAGCCATCATATATCGCCATGCAGCCATTTATGACCATTATAGCTATAGCCATTCTATATTAATTTTCTAACCATTTTCCAGCCATTCTATAGCCATTTTCAAGCCAATGTCGGATATTTTCAGCCGTGTCACACCATTTAATCGCCCTTTATGACCATCTTGCTGCTGGTTAAGATATTTTATTTATTTGATGCATGGGGTTTGTATAAAGAGTCCATGGCGCTTGAGCAAACTGACTTGAAGTAAATTATTAACGAGTCAATGACATAGTAAAGATCAGCCTATCAATGACACATTTTGAATTGCCCTAACGCTGTCAATGACGTTAAACATGTTTTATACTTATCATGTCAATGACGTTAAACCTGTTTTATACTTCTCATGTCAATGACATCATTTCATTCAACTACTCATGCTTGTCAATGACACTATCTCCTTTCAACTATGCGCGCTGGCTCATGTGAAGCCAATTTTGCTCAAAGCGCCTGGCTGCCTGTCATCGATCTTGTCCAGGACAAAGTAAGTGGTGTGGCTTTGTAATATGACTACTGAAACTTAACTTGACTTAACTTGTGGGCAGGATGCCACTGACTCACCGTCAGAGCGTTGGCTTGAGCCTGCTGCTGAGATTGGGACCTTTCAGGATGTAGTTTGTAAACTATCAATTGCAATTTGATGATACCTTGAATCCTTCTCAGATCTGGTGCTTTCGATGGTGACTCAGCTCTTGGACCGGGTTTTGACCGATGAAGAGGCAATAAGATTCTGCAATGAATTGTCAACATCATTAGTTGTGATGAGTTGTGGTTTTCACATTGGTAGGTTGTGTGTGCCTACCACTGCGTGATGAACTGGGATGAGGCGTCAAAACCATTGACAAAGGTACACTTGCACATGCTCTTGACCCCACAGGAAGCGGAGGTTGAGTGCTTCAGCAGCATGGGCCTTTGTTGTTCAGCTGCAGATGTGAAATCAACGAAGATTACTATCATCCATGTCAATGACATTATCAACACATCAGGTGTCCATGTCAATGACTTTCCCAATCTTGATGCGGAGTCAGAGCCTTTGTAAACATTTGTCAATGACCTGAATCGTAGTGCGACAGTAATTGATAATTAGTCTTTGTCGTTGTTGGCCTTGGCTTGCTAGGTTCAAATGGAAACTTGGGCTGGCCCTGGCTACTTTCCTCAAAGGTGGTTTCATTTTCTCTTTGAGTAGATTTCAATCTTGCTGCTGCAATTGGAGAGGTGTAGCTGCAGATGCGTTGATGCAGCAGGAGGAGGCTCTTTGTGCATGTCTTGGCTGAAGCTTAGACCCCAAGGATCGTGATAGCTTGGGCCAGGACCGCAATGGATGCAGCTATCGCCTTAGTTAGTGATTCGGAGAGGGTTCAACTGTGTCCTGATAGTCATTGTTGATGATGATGATGATGATGATGATGATGA
>VSDK01017400.1:191968-211481 GCA_009767595.1 Symbiodinium kawagutii | reverse complement strand
CAGTCTTTCATGAGCATATGCCTGCAATTTGCCTGCTTTCTTTTCATACTAAGTGCCTGTAGGTCTTTGCACGCTGATTCATCCAGGAATTGAAGACTGCACCAACGGCTCCCCAAAGCTGCTTCTTGGGATCCTCTGGGAACTCCTCGCCAAGCTCCAACTGGACCACAGCCTTGTAGGATTTGACCAACTTCTCCAAGTCCTCTGGAAGCAACTCGCAGTCCTGCAGAGCATCGTCTTGTCACAAAAGAGTCAAATGGCAAATAATGGCCACACTATTTACGAGACCAGCTACTCACAAAATCCGATGTTCTCATCTGCACGCCGAGATACATCATTCCCATGACAAAAGCCTCGTGATAGCTATTGTTGACAGTCTTTCAAAATGGAAATGCCTGCTGCTCCTACGGCAAAACCCACCTTGCCAACTCTTCTCCTGCTTGACGCCACGCTTCTCCTTGGCGCGCTCCAAGTGCTTCTCGAAGTGGTTGATCTCAATGCCGAGGACAACGTCCGAATACATCTGCACAAAGCGCCTGTAGCTGTCAAAGGCAAAGCGGCGATCGCCAGACTTCTTCGCCAAAGCCTCCACTGTGGTGTCGTTAAGTCCCAGGTTCAACACTGTGTCCATCATGCCTCACAGGCTCACTCAAACATGGACTCTGCTTGCAGTGAAATAAACCGCTGAAACGGTTTGAATTTCTGTCAACTTTACCTCATGCTACAAGATGCTGGTTCTCATGCTTCATAATGCAATGAATCTTAGGCTAGTGAGATTCAGAAGCATGTCTGTCCTGGCATGGATGCGCGTGCTCCAGAGCGCACAGACACCAGCAGAGGATTGGTGTTGTCGCCGAACTTGCGTCCAGTGCGGCTCTCGACCAAATTCAAGGACTTCTCCACCTGATAACAGAGGATGAATGCCACCAGACAAAATCTTCAATGACTTCAGACAGAAGAGAACTTACATCGTAGCTCCAATCTTAACTTAAGTGTGGCGTGATATTCAAAAACAGCGGCCAACTCACTCGCATACATCATCCGCACCTGTTGTTCGAGCTCCTTAGGGTACTGGCAGCCGTTCTGGTAGAAGTGCGTGCAAAACTCCGTTGTGATCGTGAATCCCGGTGGCACAGGTAATCCAATCGAGGCCATCTCTGCGAGATTCGCACCTTTTCCTCCAAGTAGATTCTTCATCTCTGCCCGGCCGTCGGCCTGCGAGAGCAGACAATGAACACAAGGAGATGCACCAAAGACGCAAGCAGAATCTCTAGGACTTCTAGCACTCCCAACAGATTGATTTATCACATTCTTCTCAAATACAGAAGTTCTATTCGAACAAAATGCATTCACTCAAGGTGACAAAACCATGGTGTGCAAATGTATGCAGCCCTCAAACGTCCCTCACACCTTGCCATCTCCAAAGTCGTAGACCCACTTTGCCATGGCAAAATCAAGAAGCAGCTTCCGTGAAATCCCGATCGTCTTCTGAACTCTTGAACCTCAAATGCAGCTGGAGGCACCTCAAATGTTCAAGCCACAAGAGTCTCAAATGGTCAAGAAGCTTTGTTTTTGCACTTGTCTTTTCAGACTTCGATCAAGTCATCCATGTGAATTTGCGGTGTCTCTCCGCTGAGAGATATCAGGGCGATAAGTCTCATAGATGCCCTGCACTCAGTCGGTTCTTTTCCTTTGCGCAAAGTGGTCTACGGTGCTTTGCTGTGGACTCAAGCCACAAACCTTCCTGACGGAAGTTCCTTGCAGCCCAGTCATCGAAATATCTTAAATGTGAGCGCCCAGCAGCAACCAAACCTATTTGAAGATTCTTTGTTTGGATCTGTCTGATGTGCAGAGAGCAACAAGTAGCTCGGTCGAGTTGCTGAACGGCTGCTCACTGAAATGGCTTTCGCTGGCTTGTTGTCAGCTCGTGCCACACCTGTACCTCAAAAAGTGCCACAAGAGGCGTGTCATGCGTAGGATCAAAATTGATCAAAACAAATTAAAACATTTCTCAAATCTGCACATGTAAATGTCTGGCTCACCAAGGGCCGAAATTCTGCACACGAGGCTTGGTTGCCTTAGTCGAGCTCTTCTTTGCCTCCTCGCCCTTTGTCTTCAAAGCAGACTGAGCTGCTGCGAGTCGAGCAACAGGAACTCTGAATGGGGAGCAACTCACGTAGTCCAGGCCGATCCTCTCGCACACCTCAATGGAGGCAGGATCTCCGCCATGCTCGCCGCAAATGCCCATCTTCATGTCTGGCCGAGTGCTGCGACCTCGCTGAACTGCCATGGTGATCAACTCGCCAACACCGTCAGGATCCAAGCTCACAAAAGGATCTTGCTCGACAATGCCTTTGGCCTTGTACTCTGGCAAGAAAGAGCCTGCATCATCTCGGCTCAAGCCATAGGTTGTCTGGGTCAAGTCATTGGTTCCAAAGCTGAAGAATTCGGCCATTTCTGCCAATTTGCCTGCTTGCAGGGCTGCCCGTGGAAGCTCGATCATGGTGCCAATCTTGTAGACAAAATTAACTCCTTGCTCCTTTGTCACCTCAGCAGCTGTCTTCTCGATCACACCCTTCAACAACTTCAGCTCTTCAACTGTTGCCACCAGGGGGACCATGACTTCAGCCACTGGCTGTTTCTTGGAGCTTCGGCCTACTTCAGCCGCAGCCCCGAAAATGGCTCGTGCCTGCATCTCGCAGATCTCAGGATAGGTGATGGCCAATCGGCAGCCACGATGACCAAGCATCGGGTTGGCCTCCTGCAACTCTGCAGCACGTCTGCGCACTCGATCCAACGGTACACCTGCTGCTTTGGCGACTAATGCCATCTCTGCTTCTGTATGGGGGATGAACTCGTGCAGTGGTGGATCCAACAAACGCACCGTCACTGGATTGCCGTCCATGATTTTGAAGAGTTCCGTGATGTCCTCCCTCTGCATGACCAACAACTTGTCCAAGGCCTGTCGTCGATCAGCCTCATCAGTAGCCAAGATCATCTGCCTCATGGCTACAATTCGCTGTCCTTCGAAGAACATGTGCTCAGTGCGGACAAGGCCAATGCCCTCTGCACCGAATTCTTTGGCTTGTCGCGCATCTGCAGGGGTCTCAGCATTGGCACGCACCTCAGATTGGCATCACAACTGGCCACTGCCAAACTCCATACAATTTTCAAGAAAGACTGGTCGAGTCGAATCAAGAAAAACAAGTTTGAATCATCAATTATGACACTTGCAGTCATGTTGTGCGTCTTGTAGGTGAGTGTCCCGGATGAAGTCACCAGATGTAATCGATCTTAGGCCGGGACTTTCATGTCACGGACTTCATCCGCCCACTGCATGATGGTTCCGAAGGATCCGGAGAGCTGTGGTGGCACCTGAGTCAAGCATTTGGATGTTTCAGAACACAGCTGAAATCATGAAAAAAACAAAAATGAAGAGAAATGTCTCTGCCACGATGTTGGCCTTGAGGGTTGAATGTTTCACAACAAGTCTATACTGAATGCAAAACAATCAGGACAGAACTCGGAGGCTACTTTCTGCCGAAGCACTGTCGGAACCTCTCCGACCATCACTTCGCCCGATGCACCATCTATCGTCAGGATGCTTCCTGCATTTTGCCGGATGGGGGGGCTGACGTTGTCTTGACCACCACAGGATGATAGCCACATTTGTCCAAGTTTAGGAGTAAAAGCGTCTCAAAACCCGCAAAGAATTGCTGAGCCAAATGGCTATCTTCTTGCGCAGCTGGCCAAAGAAAACGCCGCAACATAGTATCCTGGGGTGGTGTCACCAACCGACATGGCATAGCCACCTATGCTCCCAAGGTGGATTGACAAGTCCACACTTGGCGCACCGCATGTTGTCCCCAAAGATCTTGCGCTGCACAAGTCGAGAGAGCATAGCTCCAATAGAGGCAGTGAGGTATCGTGGATTAGCTTTCACAAAGCGTCGCAATTGATCTATAACCTGTCAACAGTTAGCTCAGGAAGGCCTTCATTGATTTCATGTCTCTCGGAGTCTTGAAACTTTGACCAGGCATCCATTCTGATGGAATTCCTCAGTTGATGACAAATTCTTCCCCGGCTCTTGAAATCCAAGATGTCAATCTCAAGGAAGTGTCCACAAAGGTTGTGAGACCAAGTACCGCCATGTTGAATCCATCCATACTTCTGCAGTCCATTGAAGACCATCTGATCCAAAGTGTTGGAAAGATCAACAGGGTCAAAACCCAACCTGCACAACTCATGAGTCCTTGCAGCACAGAGTCTGACCTGTCCAATCCAAATAGTTTCATTTGCTTGAAGGTGAGCACCACCAATCATTGTACGAAGATCCACTGGAGATTGACGATATCTTCTTGCTGATTTCCATACGCTGCCGTTGTAATTTTTTCCCTGCCCCACATTTGGCGATCCAGCCACCCATCCATAGGTCATGGCAGGTTTGGCCAACATAGCAAAGTCATTCAGTCTTGTACCCGAGGAATGAAGGGTAGCAATTCTCTTCATGCGTGTGGCTTTATCATCCTGGCCTTGTTGGAAAGTAAACTTCCAAAAGTTCTCCTGTTGAAGGAGCCAATCATCAGCCCCAGGACCTCCATTCCACGTTCTTGGCCAAGTCGGATGTACTGGGTCTCCTGTTCATTCTCCGGGAAACCAAATTCCATCGCGAAGATGGACCAATCATCAACGTATTGCTGCAAGAGGGCTTCGCTATTCGTCAAGATGGTTCGGTCAGCTTGGAAAATTTCACTGCTGGGAAAGTCACGTTGGACAATGGGTGTGACCAATCCACAAGATGAGACCAAGGATCGACGGTGAAGCGGGGTCCCCTTGTGGGACGCCAACTCGAGGATTCAAAGTTTGACGGATACATTTCTGAAAGTGAATCCACCTCCTACTCTGCTTCCAGCGCGAAACCAGAACAATGATCCATTGTTGCAAAGAAACCGGCAATGAATCATTGAGCCCTTGCTGAATCATCTCCAAGTCCAGCAAGTCAAAACATGAAGAGAAGTCTAAGGTCACACCGTAAGGAAGTTTCTGCACTAATGCATCAAGAGTAGCTGCTTGTGCTTCTGGCCCTCGGCTAGCACGGCAGCAAATGTCTTGGGGAAGTAGACGATGAAGAGCATCAATGATGGGAGAAGAAAGCCACCAACTGCCAAACACTCGCCACCACGATGAATATATTGTAATTGGTCTCAATCCACGGATGGGCACTGTACCATTCACTATCTTCCCAACTTTCGGTACGTAAGCTATTTTGACTTACTTCCTTCAGGGTTGAGGGCGCGCAAGATCATTTGGCCCACAAAAAAAAGTTCTGTCATAATTCATCCACCATTTCCGGGAGATGGGACACCCACGAGAGCTCCTGCGGCGTGCACTGATCCTCCCTTCGTCTTTCGGAGACATTTTCGAACCTCGGTCTTCAGAGGCCCTTGGCCTCTCAGGCCTGCAAATTGCAAACGAACATGTTCAGAGATCTCCTCAATGCAGCGTGCATGCTGAAGATCAGAAAGGCCTGCGCGTTGTTTGAGCTCATGGTCATGTTCAGCAATCACCGAAACAGTCTCGCTTGTCCAACGAGACTGTCCCTTTGTACTCAGCTTGAGGGTAATAACTGACTTTCTTCTTCGTGATCCAGGCAAATCTATAGGAGAGCTCACGTTTGGAGCGATCCTTCCGCTGTCGAATGGCAGCCTTCTTGTCCTCAGCTTCCAACTTCAGAATCTGATCCTCCATTTGATTCTCTTGGAACGACCCTCACCCGCGGATTAGAAGGCCGAGAATGGCCGCATGGCCAATCACTACGGAATAGAATCCGCTCATCTGTTGAGCGGTCAGTGCTGCATCTGGCCAACCCAGAGCGTCGCTGCCAATGTGTCTCAGGCATCTGAGGAGGTGTGGTGCGGCGTCTTGTTACCTCAGCTGTCAAACACCACTGACATGTGCGGGGCATGATGTGAGCTGCGACGTCGCGTTTTGCCTGACTCCAGAAAGCGCCAGTCATGATGGCACGGCCGTGACTGCCTTGCTTGTTGGAAGTTTTACAGCTTTTTGATATCTATCGGCATGAAAATCAAATTCTGTGGCAAGCAGAAGCCTGGCATCATTTCTGTCACTGTGGATAAATTCCTTGCGAAGCTTGCGGCGATGCGATTCACGCAACAAATGCAACAAGTGTTTCCGGTCGGCTGCTGCCTCCGGTGTCCAGTTGATCTGCTGCGATATCTCTTCATGGTTCCAGCATCCAGGTGACTCTTCACGCCATCTCAAGCTAAACATGACCTTGGCAACCACTGCAGCCCATGTGCCTCGTTTGCGTCGATGGTCTGTCAAGCGATGTTCGATGTGTCTTCTGGCCTGCAACCAAGCCGACACAGCCATGTAGCCTGCCATAAATTGATGATCTTGTCCATGACCTTCCAACATGCGCTGCAATGCCATTGATGCACTGCTTTGGACATAGTGAACCTGCTTGTAGAATCGATTCAGCGGCGCCCAGTCCTGTTTGATCATGGTGCGACAAATGTGTCCCCAGGACGCCTTGGGGACAATGTTTGACCTCCACGATTGCTTCCGTGTTTGCAGGGGCCGGATGCACAGTAATCGTCCAGCCATGTCCTCGGCCTGACAACGCCGAGCCTCGGCAGTGAATCTCTGTTTGCAATTCTTGCGCGCACAAAAGTCAATACCTAAACCCCGAGTTTGAGGCGCGAAATGATCGACCTGGAAATTCTCAAGCAACAAGTGTTTGCGCTGTTCCTGCGGGCAGACAATTTTGAGCTTTGCAATGTTCTCTTTGGGGTCCAAAACGCGCGACCAAGCCTGCCAACTGTATGCAGCCTGTGGAAGAACGTGCGCCGGCGCAACTATGTTCCTGTCATCCTGGAGTGTTGTCATGCGGAGACCTTGCTCTCCGAATCGGCTCATGATATCACGGGGGCCGCTAGCATGATGTTAAGGGCCATTGGACACATGGCGTCTCCTTGGGGAAGGCTGGTGTGTACCGTGCATGGCTCGCTGCTGGCGCAACCTGCAAATTGGATCCATCTCTGTCGGTGTGTCCAGACATGTTCCAACTCTTGTATCCAGGGCGAAAGCAAACCGGTCATCGCCATCGCCTTCAATGCCAACTGTGGGTCAACCATGTCGAAGCACTTAGCATAGTCTAAGCTAAGTAATGGCAGCGCTTCCTCAGTGAAAGGGTCACGCAAAACATCCAACGCCGTGAACACTGAGCGGCCTGAGACGGCCCCATGTGCTTCAGGCGGCAAATAGGCAATGTTCCAAGCTCGAGTTGAGTCATGCTTTGTCGTACATGTAGTGAGCGCTCTCCATAGTCCACTAAAAACTACGATTGGCCTCAAATCTTTAATTGCTATTGCTCCATTGTGAGTTTGTGCTTCAGGTTTTTGCACTCGCGTCTGGCGGCAATGTTGCCAAGCTTGTGGAAACCGGGCACTCCAACGATGTACCAGTTTTGCGTAGATGTCCCATGCATGAAAAAGCCAGCTAGCCAATTCACTGCCGCGCCAGCCGTCAGGGCCGGCCGCGCTGTGTTGTCGCTTCTGCGCAGCAAGGCGCAAGTTGCGCGGTGTGAAAATACTAAGGGGGTCATTGACGAACTCATGTTGGACTGGGTCATTAAAGGCGTCCCATTGCTGCAATGCCTCCGTAGTGTCAGCTAAACGACGACTCCAAAACTGGTTCTAAAATGCTGCGATGGCATGGATACTTTTGTTGGCTGAATCAGTGTAGGAGATTTCCGGTACAGCTTCATCCTGCATTGCCACCGACGACGGTGGAGGATTTGTGTTTCGTTTGAGCCATTGGCTGGCTTGGCGTCCTCCTTTTGCAGCTTGTGTCTCCATATTGCGAAGCGCTTTTGTTTGCACTTATTGTGTTCCTGAGTCAAGGCATCTTCCAAGGCTGTAATGTTGCGGTCCAGTAATGGAGACCAAGCTGTGGGTAGCGGCCATGTTCTGCGGCACTTCCTTTCCAAGGCCACTGCTCCGTTCCCTTGTAGCCGTTGTCTTTGAAATTCCCTGCATCAACCCAAGCAATTAGAAATTTGCTTACCTTTGTAGGAATCACTGTTGGCTTTGTACACAGCGCGGCGGTTCAGAAGTCGCACTTGTGGCAAGATACCCTTGTTCCTGGTACCTGTGAATTGGACCTTTTCACAAAGCAAACGCAATGCGCGAAGGTGTGCCTCCTGGGCCGCAGAATTGAATTCTTGCCATTCAGTTTCAGTGTTACTTTCAACTAAATTTCAACCTCGGCCCATGCTGCACTGAGTGCTTGGAGCCATTCAGTGGACTGCTGCGCAGGCATTAATAGGTGTTGGTATCAAGTACCAATTGTTGCTCCAAGGGGCGCAAATGTAACACATGTCGGAAATGTGTAACTGCGGGGTACCAAGAAGCCAGTCAATGGTTCTGTGGCCTTCCCATCTGCTGGGCACCCCCTCCCCTGCGCGCGGATCCTGAACGAAATGAAGCTGCAAGTTTAGGGCAAGGCGCAGCTGGTCTTCTGGCGTTTCATTCAAGTCCCCCGCGATAACAACATGCCATGGCTGTGGAATGCTTCGCAACAAATCCTGCAAGTCAGCCCTAAGGCCTCCTGCCGGTAGGCCGCTGTGAGTTTGGTACACATTGACAATCAGCAGCGTGTTCAAGAGTACTGCAACAAAGCCCCCTTGTTCATCGCTATGGCAACTGTGGAATGAAGCACATAGGGTAGATTTGACCAAGGTGGCAATTCCTGCGCGAGTGGTGCGTCTAGCCAATGTGTCACTGTAAGGCTGGCCTGTGGTGCCCCAGCAACGGTAACCATGTTTGCGAGCGAAATTCTGGAAAAGAAGCATTTCACGCTTATGCATGTTGAGCTCTTGTAGGCAAATGATGTCTGCAGCCTGTTCCATGTATTCAAACAAATGGTAGGCGTTTTCTCGCCCCTGCATGTTACCGGATGCACAATGTACACTGCCTTGTGGGCCTGGGGAAGGCTCCACGTCCCCATCTTCTGTTAAATCCTTTGCCCAGGGATGCTTGGAGCTGATCGAAATCTTTCCTGTGTTGAGCCGATGGATTTCCTTCTTTGTGAATTTCAAAACACGAGTCATGTGACGTCTCTTGCTGCTGCTGGCACGACGCCATCTTTTGGCCACGCCTCTTTCAAGGTTGTATGCGCGATGTTTTGGGCATTGACATGGGAATGTGCACTTTGCAGCAGCATGGGCAACGGTTTCCCACCAATGCAAGCACTTGACACAAGTGACATTCAGGCACGCACTGTTTGATGTGTTGAAACCTGGCCGGGCCAGTTCATGTCCCAGGTCTGAAGCCTGTTTTTGCAAATCATTCCATTGCGCTTGTGTACGCCAAAGCTTGTGGAGGGGCCCCGCCCTAGGAAGGCGACGACGCTTGCTTGGCTCCACTGTTTTTGAGCAAGTTGTTCAGGTTCTTGGCCACAGTAGCATTGCCTGGCGCGCGCGCGTAACTTGTGAAATGGCTTCGGACGCTGGCTTTGCGACTGCTGGTGGGCAGCCAAGGCAAGCATTTGTTACACCACGAACACTGCCGATCAATGTCGCTTGTCATGTTCTGTTGTGGAACTGCTTCCACAATGGTTGCAAGGCTTTTGTGGCGCCGGACAATGTGAAGGTCGCGAAGCTTGGTCAGTGAGCGACTGGTTCCAGCTGAAATATTTAGAGGAATGCCTTTTCGCATGGTTCATGCTTTCGGGCGGGAGCTTCGAGACATGGGCTCAAGCACCTGCCTGTGGAAGGAGCGGCACAAACTTTGGCACGGCTGGTGTTTCGCGCGTTGCCTCCAAGAGTGGAAGACCTCTGGCTGGCTTTTACGGGACTTTTGACCACGCTTCTGGCGTGTCCACCCAAGGTTGAACTGGCCTTGCTGCCAACGCCACCTCTATCTCCCCTTGGGATGCCTTGCTCAGCTTTCTTCGATGTTGATCTGTCAGATCTCCCAGTAGCGCCTGGTAATGTTTGTCTTGATGCCAGACTGAAAGAACTCCTTTGCGACCTCTCTCATTGTAGACGTGGATGCTGCCTCGCTGGCGAAAAACGAACACCTGCATGTCAGCGGTCGCAGCGAAAGCATGGATCTCTAGCGAGCCGCCCCATGCTCCGCTCTGTGAAACCAGACGAAGATACTTGTCAAAGTCTCGCGGTTGCATGGGATTCTGCTCGGCTGTGGGCTCATCTCCTCCCCAAAAAGCATTGTACAATTGCTTGTGTTTTTTCATGTGCCCAGCAATCATGCGGCGAAGGGCGAGCTGATCTTTTTCTTTTCCCTTAGCTTTAAGACAGTCCGAAGAGGCATACAGGCAGTTGCCTTGGCTGGCATTGTCAATCATTCGGAATCCCTTCGGGGCCCCTGGCGTGTCACCAGTTTTATGTCTCTTGGCTGACGCGCTGCTGTTGAGGCAATGACTTTTCCCGTCATCAAATCGCTGTGGACTGGACTTCCGTTTGTCATCTTCTTTTCCTTCTTTGCCAACACCTTTTTCGAGCGTTTCTTCTGGAGCGTCCGGCCCCACTTGTGGGGCGAGCGCAGGCCAATCGGAAGCATTTCCAAAAGTGAAGCATTGTTTGTGTTCAGCTGGCAACGACTGCGCTCTTTGGTGTTTCCGAGCATCTTGACACCACAATTCCAACTGAACCGCGCCTTCATTCAATTCAAGCTTCATGTGGTCCTTGTGGATGTCTTGTTTGCTCCTAAAATTCCAAGCTGCGTTCTTTCTACGCGGTCTTCTGTCGAGCAATTGAGTATCTTGAAAACCGACCTTTGCGAAAATCTGGTGGAGCTGTTCGCGTTCCCATCCTCGAGGCACTCCCAGCACTTTTCCTCTCTTTTGACGGTAGCCTTGGCCTTGGCTTCCTCTTCTGTTTGGCAGCGTCTAATGCCTAAAAACCGAGGCCCTCGAACTACACCTAAGTCACTGCTAAGGCTTTGGACTCTGTCGGCATATGCTATCCAGGTCTCGGCTGGATCAAAGGCAATCCATTCTGCAATTGTAGGCGTGTGATTTGGGTATTTGACCTGTCGATTACTAACTTCTGCGTAGAACCGAACACCGTCATGCATGGAACCACTGATTTGGAAAAACTTTGCGACATCTTGCGCTTTGACGCGCGAGCCTTGTATTTTGGCACGGGCACTTTGACAGCCTGGTGTCAGCACCCATTCCCATGCGTCCTGGAGGTGACCGAAACCGGCTTGCATTGCCCAATGTCTGGCTGCCTTTCCAGGTTTCAATTTAATTTCTTTCCAATTGTTTGCGTAAGCCATTTCACAATGCACGCGCATGGTCACAGTGTCAGTCGTCGGTGTGACGTTCTCTGTAAGCCGCGCTGGCAGGACTAGCTTTGGGCTGTCGTCGCTCAAGTAGGCTACGCGCACTTTCCTAGAAGAAAGTGTTCCAGCACTGACGACAGGGATTTTCATGTTGGACCACTGAAACTCTGGTGTGTCAGCAGGTAATAAAAAGCCTCAATGTCATGGATGACCGTGATATTCACACCAGCGTCGTTCCCGAGCACCGTCAAGATATCGTCCAAGTCACTTTGCTTTTGCGGCTTGTAGACCGTGGCTTTTTTGTTGTCACGTTGCACATATTGCTGCACTGTTTGGCAAAAGTTGTTGCCACCTGTGCCCCAGTCTTGGGGGCGAGGTTGCCACGGGGCATCAGCTTTTGCTTTCCTACGGTGTGAATTGCGCTTTTCACTTGACCATGTTGCGTTGGCTGCAAGCTTTTTGCGATAGTGATCCCATTTACCGGAGGTGTGCCAAATATCATTGTTCGCAGCTGTGGTGTAAAAGCTTTGCGTGGGTTTAGCCGCTTGGGCCTTGCTTGTTTGCTGTCTAGGCTGCGCACTAGTATAGCTTGCCACGAGGGAAGTCAATTCACGCAAAAGGTTGCGTGGAATTGCGTGGACTAGAGCTTGCAAATCTGTGAAAAGGGAACCCTCTTCCTGCGGTTCATTTTCCGAGTCTTGGAAGCTCAAAAGGAGAGCGCGCAATCCATTGAGCAACGCTTCATTCCTTTTCCGACCCATGGCTTGTGCTCCCCCCGCCCCTCCCGCGGTATGGGTCAGGCTGGTATGCGGCTTGTGGCCTACGCATGGCATGAGCACGACTACAAAAAGGCCTAAAGTTCCATGAGCTACCATGCAAACTCCCGAACCCTAGTTTCAATCTGCGCACAAGAAGGACTAGACATTCCACTGCACATCGTGGAACTCTTCTGTGTCTGATTCTGCGGTTTGCTACAACTTTGGCTTGCAACACACAAACTCTTCTGCAGAAGGTTGAGTGGACACGTCTTTGGAACATGGTGAGGGCTACATGAATGGCGGTACTCGGTGTGACATTGACACCCGACACTACACACAAAGCAACGCACATCGAGACTGATGTCACTGTCGCGACCGCTTCGTACCCGAGAGACAGGCCCCTCAGAACAGAAGTGGCTAGCAAATAGGGCATGGTTACGAGGAGGTGGATCGCGGAGTGAGATCTGATCCTCCATTCTTCGGATGTATTGCTCAGATCTCTTCCAGGGGAGGAGGCAGTCGCAATCCAAAGAGCTTCCAGGAAAGTTTCTCAGTTTCGGTGGTATACCGTTGAATTTACGCGTCTGCCAACTTCAGCTGCTTTCCCACTCTTATTCCTGAATTTCCTTCTAGCCACGGAGGCTTTCTGAATGGATTTGAGACCCCACTGCTGAGCACGAACCTCGGGTCTATCTAGGAGAATCTTGTTGGCCAACTTCTCCATGTTGCGGATCTCCGCTTTGTCTTCGAAACCCTCAAAAATGCTCAAGGGCGCCGAGAAATCGGAAGTCTGCAGTATAGTGAGCCACTTGGTCACTGTCCATCTCCAGTAGTAGTCCACGATATACTGATCACTATCCTCATTGATCCATTTCTTTGTCCTCAACTTCAGACATATGGAGCTTGGCTTTGCACCAATCGCTGCAGGACTCGATGTGGAAATCTTCCTTGAGAGTCAGTTTCCACTGAAGAGCGCTCATCCAGCTAGGTTTGAAGAACTTGGCACCTTTACTTTCTTGAACCTAATTTCACAGTAAGAGTTCGTCTTCAGATTGATTTCCAGTTGCATGACTTTGCGATCACTGATCCTATGCTGCAAAGCCTCAGTATAGAGATTACTTTCACTGGAGAAAAAATAATCGACCAGGCGGTCACCTTTCCATCTCGTAGTGTCCACATTGCAATCGACCGGCATCACATCTATCATTGAGCCAAGTGCAGTCAACCAATTATCCGAAGGTTCCTGATTCCAATCACCACACCAGAGCTGTCGACCTGACCACTGGATGCGAAGTAAAAGCTCCTCGACTTCAGCAGCGTGAACAAAAAGTGATTGTGGGTATGGAGGACATTAGCTGCAAAGGATCAAGAGGCCCTCAACCTGAACCGCCAAAGGATCTTAGATTTGCGTCGCATTGCGACCAAAACGATGAGACCTTTCTACTTGTTTCCAAGGAGGACATTCTCGGAGAAGTGAGCATTGCACCCCAAGATTCTATTCTGAAGAGAGTCGACTTCAATTCCTCAAGGAAACATAAAATCTCCTGCGCTGCTACCACTGAAGGTTTCTTTGCAGCGCCCAAAGCTTCCAAGAGATAAAGAAGACGCCAGAAGCCAGCAAGTCCTCCCGTATTGATCGTCCAAATATTGCTGTTGTGGCGGGGCTTGACACCACACCGGAGCGTGCCATCGGTGAGTTTGACGATCCTCGGAAACGCACCCTGACCTTGATCAAGGTCACCCAAACGCGTTACCGGCTCCCGCCCGGACTCCACATCAGGGCACGCACCATGAGTCTGCACTTCAAGGTTCCCATGTTTTTGGGCTGGTACTTCCTGGCCTCCACTCACCTCCTCAACCCAAGAGGACTCGCGCCTTCGATGAAGGAGTCTTGCGCTTCTTCTGCAAGTTCTTGATGCCCTCTTTGATGCGCATCTGAACATCTTCAGCACTGCCACACAGAGCACACAGCTTCTTGAACCCAACTCGTTTTCCATAGAGAATCCAGAAAGCAGTGGAAAGAGGAACACGCTTGAACTGCCCTCCTCCACCTCTCTGAGCGAGGTCAACTGGAATGCAGCTGCGCCAGCGTCTATAGTTGGACATAGTGAAACATCCTTCGCAAACGATGATGGAAAATCGTCTGCCTGCTCCTCCTCCTCTTTGCTTTTTTGTTGAAGGTCCTCAGTTGGACAACGGCTGGGTCATGCTTATCCTCCTTTGCTTCTTGGAGTGCAGCTTTCAGAGCCTTCGCATTCTTGGCCTCTGCTCTGCTGATGTTCGCCTTTGATCCCATCATCTTCCTCCAAGCATGATACATCTTGGAAACGGTAGCTCCTTGAAGGGCATGATCGCATTCTTCAAGATGCTTTCTCTCGGTGAGCTCTCTCAGGCACTTCGCCTTTGGCATTGTGTCAACACCTTTCCTGCAGTAGGGGCAGATGTAGGATGCCTTGGCTTTCGGCGTCTTCATGAAGGATTCGTGCTTGAAGACTGCCCGGAGACCAAGTCCATGACGCTTCTGACTTGAATCACCGAACCTGGCATTCGCTTCCTTGGCATTGTGGTACTCTATTGGGCGGCACTTCCTCAGATGGTTGCTGATCTTGTTGGAAAAGGTCTGCACGGCAGCGGTGTTTGCGATCCCTTTCTCGGCTTGGCCACATAATGGGCCGTTCCAGGTCTGAGTCTTGAGGGACTTCAGACACTTCCCTGCCTTCTCAGAAACGCCCCGTGGCAGAATCGATGCACAACTTCGAACTGAAGGTGTCTTGATCAACCGTTCATTATCAGTTGCAGCAAAAGTGGTTTTCTTTGAGCTCCTCGGTGTAGAGCATGGTGTCCTGATCAAATCCAAGTCTGCAAGCGGGGTTCGGCATGGAGTTGGTGTCCTGAGGAAGTGATCATCAGGTCCTCCACATCGAATGGAAGCTCTCTGAGATTGAAGAATAGGGTCACTTTAGATGTTTGTTCGCCATATTTGTTTTTCTTCCTTGAGTGCCTCCCTGCCGGCCGGCGGTTTACCCAGAGAGTCAAGTGGCATGTAGTGACTTCCGTCCTTGGCCAGGTGAAGGATGGGGAGCGTGTTCTTGCTGTCCTTCTCCGGTGAGATCATGGCCTGCTTCTCCCGATTGGATTTGTTGGGCCCTTGTTCGCCAAGATAGCACCAGATGACAATGTGCATTTTCTTGGGCATCGCCACTGACATCAACCCATACTCGCAAAGTTAGCGGCCCTCACGGTATAAGCATTCCTTGAACTCACTGAGTGAAGTTGCCACAGGACCTCCCTCTGAAGATTCCGT
This sequence comes from Symbiodinium kawagutii, assembly GCA_009767595.1. NCBI lineage: Eukaryota > Dinophyceae > Suessiales > Symbiodiniaceae > Symbiodinium > Symbiodinium kawagutii. The sequence continues at coordinate 196,089 of VSDK01017400.1, read as the reverse complement.
CCATTGCGAGCCAGGAGCCCATTTGCTGCATAAGGAAGGTCAGTGCTTGGGCTTTCAGGCTCTTTCCCAACATCGGCACTTTATTCATATAGTCTTGGCTCAGGTGTCCAACCGCCTTGGTATTGATCCTCATGAAGAGGTAGGCCAGGGCTCTCCAGCCACAGTGCTCTCATCAACTGAGGAATTCCATCAAAATGGATGCCTGGTCAAAGTTTCAAGGCTCCGAGAGACATGAAATCAATGGAGGCCTTCCTGAGCTAAGTGTTGACAGGTTAGATCGAGTGCGACGCTTTGTGAAAGCTAATCCACGATACTTTGCTGCCTCTATTGGAGCTAGGCTTTCTCCACTTATGCAGCATTATATCTTTGGGAACAACATGCTGTGCGCCAAGTGTGGACTTTCAAACCCACACTGGGAGCATGGGTGTTGGCTATGCCATGTCGGTTTGGCTGCACCGCCCAAGGATACTATGATGCGGCGCTTTCTTTGGCCCGATGGACCGGTCGACGCACTTTTGGCGCAGCAATTCCTTGCTGGCTTCGATTTTCAGCCCAGCGATTTTTAGTTGAACTTGACATCCACAGCATGAACTTGACATCCACTGCCGTCGTGCTTGACATCTACACTATCGATGCCACAGATAGACTCAATGGATCGGATAGTAGCAATGATTTCTTTGAACTAAACTCCAACAACGAAGAGTGCCTCACATGATCCTATGTGATAATGTGAAATTCATGACAGGATCTGTCCTTCAGTCACCGTCACAGAGCCCACGGTGAGCTTGGCGGCAGCATAGTCCACCGTGATACTACCAGCACCGGCCACGCATGGTCGCCCCATACCACGAGCAACCACTGCTGCATGACTGGTCATACCACCTGCATATGAAAGTCTGTTCAAACGGAGGAGAAAAAGAACATCACAACGTCTTCAGGCCCTACAGTCTTTCCTTTGCTTGGGACTACTTAGCATCACCGTCACGCAAGTGACCATCCTCGCCTCTGGTGGTCAAAACTCCCTCTGCCGCATGCAGACCATGGATGTCATCAGGGCTGGTCTCAATGCGAACCAGGATCACCTTCTCACCATCTTTGCATCGTCGCACGGCTTCATCAGCAGAAAAAACCACCTTGAGAGAATTGTGCGACACAACTTTTTTACTTTCCCAAAAACGAAGCACGACTTGATGGTGATGAAGATGAAGATGATGAAGATGATGATGAAAATGATGAATTATGGGGTCATATGGAGGGCTCCCAAGTCGAGCAGTCGGACGTTGTGCACAGATCACAGGGGTGAATTTCTTCGGGATGGGGAGGTCCTGAGTCACAGTTCATCAGACGAACATCCTTCTGGCCCTACACTGCCTCCACCCTCCCCCTGCAGCTCTCTTCCCCCTCTTCTCCCTGAGCATCCACTCCTCGTATTGTGCGGTTTGATGCAAGTTTGATGTTCCGAGGTCGCCCATGGTCACCCCAGGTCCCTCTTTTTGGTTGGCCTTCAGTCCCGTGTAATCGAATAAGATGATGATGATGATGATGATGATGATGATGATGATGATGATGATGATGATGATGATGATGATGATGATCATGATGATCATGATGATCATGATGATCATGATGATCATGATGATCATGATGATCATGATGATCATGATGATCATGATGATCATGATGATCATGATGATCATGATGATGTCAACGACGACCCAAGCATGACCGGAGAGGTGTGACTCTGTTGATGGCCATTCAATAGTGATAGCTAAAGCGAGGGGTACTGCATCTTGCTTCAGCCAGCTCAAGCAAGAAATTCAAGACATCAATGCCAAGCCAGCTTTTAGACACAATGAGATATATAAATATTAGAAATCACAAAAATGCCCTCGACACATGATTGACAAGGAACCTTGCCACCAGCTGCACCAGGAGAGGCAGGGAGGCCTTTCGCAATGATCTCCTTCTTGGCCTTGGGATCCAGAGTAGGATGCAAGAGCTGGTCGATCAAATCCGGCTTCAAACTCAGAAGAGCTTGCGACTTGGTGATCAAGCCTTCGTTGGCCATGTCAACCGCAATCTGCAGAGCAGCGGGAGCTGTACGCTTTCCATTGCGGGTCTGCAACATGTAGAGCTTGCCCTGCTGGATGGTAAACTCAATGTCTTGCATGTCCTTGTAGTGAGTCTCGAGCTGCTTTCGCACGGAGAGCAACTCCTTGAAGATGTTCGGCATGACTTCTTCCAAGGACGGCAAGTCAGAGCCATGTGACTGGCGAGCCCTGATGGTAAGCTCTTGCGGAGTGCGGATGCCTGCCACCACATCTTCTCCTTGAGCATTCACTAAAAATTCACCATAGAATTCGTTCTTACCAGTGGAAGGATCGCGAGTGAAGGCAACTCCCGTAGCACAGTCATTGCCCATGTTGCCAAAGACCATCGCTTGCACATTCACAGCAGTGCCCCACCACTCAGGGATGTCATGCAACTGCCTCACAAAAGCATCGGGAGAAGGATGCAACTTTCAACATACTTCTTGTTCTTGCAACTTTCTGTCAGCAAGTCAGCATGAGAAACATCTAACACTACTGAAAGAATGGGCGTGGAAAGGAAGGCAAAGAACGATTGGAAGCAGTGATCATTCATCTATGACCTTACGTGTTCTCGCTTCAGTCTTTCATGAGCATATGCCTGCAATTTGCCTGCTTTCTTTTCATACTAAGTGCCTGTAGGTCTTTGCACGCTGATTCATCCAGGAATTGAAGACTGCACCAACGGCTCCCCAAAGCTGCTTCTTGGGATCCTCTGGGAACTCCTCGCCAAGCTCCAACTGGACCACAGCCTTGTAGGATTTGACCAACTTCTCCAAGTCCTCTGGAAGCAACTCGCAGTCCTGCAGAGCATCGTCTTGTCACAAAAGAGGCAAATGGCAAATAATGGCAATCAATATTCACGAGGCCAGCGACTCACAAACGATGATCTCATCTGCAAGACGAGATACATCATTTCCATGACAAACATCTTGTGATAGCTATTGTTGACAGTCTTTCAAACTGAAAATGCCTACTGCTTCAAGGTTTCAAAACGCAACTTGCCAACCCTTCTCCTGCTTGACGCCACGCTTCTCCTTGGCGCGCTCCAAGTGCTTCTCGAAGTGGTTGATCTCAATGCCGAGGACAACGTCCGAATACATCTGCACAAAGCGCCTGTAGCTGTCAAAGGCAAAGCGGCGATCACCAGACTTCTTCGCCAAAGCCTCCACTGTGGTGTCGTTAAGTCCCAGGTTCAACACTGTGTCCATCATGCCTCGCAGGCTCACTCAAACATGGACTCTGCCTGCAGTAATCTCATGCTACAAGATGCTGGTGCTATTGAAGTATAATGAAGTATTTTCAAGTTTGATCTATAAAGGTAATATTCTGGGCCATTGAGATTCAGAAGCAGTTCTGTCCTGGCATGGATGCGCGTGCTCCAGAGCGCACGGACACCAGCAGAGGATTGGTGTTGTCGCCGAACTTGCGTCCAGTGCGGCTCTCGACCAAATTCAAGGACTTCTCCACCTGATAACAGAGGATGAATGCCACCAGACAAAATCTTCAATGACTTCAGACAGAAGAGAACTTACATCGTAGCTCCAATCTTAACTTAAGTGTGGCGTGATATTCAAAAACAGCGGCCAACTCACTCGCATACATCATCCGCACCTGTTGTTCGAGCTCCTTAGGGTACTGGCAGCCGTTCTGGTAGAAGTGCGTGCAAAACTCCGTTGTGATCGTGAATCCCGGTGGCACAGGTAATCCAATCGAGGCCATCTCTGCGAGATTCGCACCTTTTCCTCCAAGTAGATTCTTCATCTCTGCCCGGCCGTCGGCCTGCGAGAGCAGACAATGAACACAAGGAGATGCACCAAAGACGCAAGCAGAATCTCTAGGACTTCTAGCACTCCCAACAGATTGATTTATCACATTCTTCTCAAATACAGAAGTTCTATTCGAACAAAATGCATTCACTCAAGGTGACAAAACCATGGTGTGCAAATGTATGCAGCCCTCAAACGTCCCTCACACCTTGCCATCTCCAAAGTCGTAGACCCACTTTGCCATGGCAAAATCAAGAAGCAGCTT
>VSDK01017400.1:166246-182951 GCA_009767595.1 Symbiodinium kawagutii | reverse complement strand
CAGCAGGAAGGGCACCGCCAACGCGCCACGGCTCAACCTGAGGAATTCAGCGATGTCAACAGAACTCTTGAAGCAACTCATTTTTTCAACTTTTTCGGGATTTGGCTCAACTATTTTCAACAGGCAAGTTCAAGGCCGAGATCGGCCAAGAACGAAGAATAAACATGACTTCACCAAAACTGGGAAACTTGATGAAACTCTGAGTTGGCCAAAGGCAGAGTTTGACATGACTAAAAGAACATGGAACCGTCGCATGTGACATGGGAATCACAAATGGATCGTTGGCGGGCTTCGACATTCAAAACACGTGAAACATTGTCCAGAAACCAGCCATACAGAAACTCAACGACCATGAGGGATTTTCTGACACCAGAAATCTTCAGCTCAACCAACAACAATGAAGGGTCTTGTCTTGACTTGAACCATGGAGAAGCCCAACAACAGAACTCCTCAACGTGGAAATGCATTGGAGGGCTCAAGATGGCTCACCCGTTTGAAACAATCAAACATCAAAGCAAAAAAAAATAAAGAATCAAACTAGGAAGCTTGATGAAACTCCGAGGATGGACAATATCAGTTTCTTGAGAGCTTTTAAAGAACATGGAAGGTTCCATGCAACATGGGAATCACAAATGGATTTTGAGGGGATTGACACTCAAAAACATGTAAAATGTTACAGTACAAGAGACGAGCAATGAGGATTTTGACCTGAATCACCGAGAAACCCCAACAGCTGCAACAAAACTCCCCCAAAGAAAACATGTTGCCAGCGGCACAAACCTACAAAGCTATGCTGAAAAACAGGAAGGCATCTCGGAGTGCGGTGCATGGTTGAGCTGTTGAACTTCCAAAAGTGACTGATTTTCTGCCCATCAAAGCTGTATCATTTTGGATCACTGAGCCGCCATGGGCAAACTCAAACTGTCAAAAATTCCCCTAAATTTTGATAATCTTTCCAAACTGTAGATCAACAGCTTGATGCCTTTGTCCCACCGTCTGCCCAACCCCCAACAGAACTCGCCCGGTTCAGAAAATGTTTGGAGGGCCAGTGCCAAGGAACCATGTGTGTTCCCTGCTGAAGCCCACTGCTGCAAGGGCCAGGCAAATGAAGCTGCAGCACTGGAGGATATTGGCCTCTGCAAAATGCTAAAACAGTTGAGCTGTGCGAAAGGATTTGGGTAAGGGGGCCCAATGACAATTTACACTGCATCGCCTTTTTGGAAAAGTCACATTGCGCTTGTGGTTCCCCAAGCTTTCACACATGTTCACACCCAACTCTCCACGTTTGCCCTGCCTGTGGATGAAAATAAGGCTGCACCATGCCACTTGCTGCCGCCATAAGCAGGGTGATTGCAAGAGACAATTGGAGGCCATCGTCGCTGTTGACCACTGAAACTAAGGCGACTGCGACCAACTTCTGGACGATTTCCATGTAGAGACTGTGACAGCGTGCATACTTGAAGAGGATGTGTTTGGAGCCCGCCAGGGCGCTTTCGGAGCTCTCCGCTTCTTCCACAAGACACCGATCCATCATAGCTTCCCTCAGATCACGGCTCCTGATGCTGTCCGTGCCCATGTGCTCCACCACGCTGGTCAAGTTTGCAAGCTGCCAATCAATGCTTCCTCGGGCTGACGCTTCAGGATCATCACTTGAGACTTGACTGCCTGCAGGTCGCTGGGCAGTCGCACAAGAAACTCCACGATCCATGTGACTTTACCCTGTCATAATTTTCTCCCAAAAATGTTTGAAAACTATAAAGCTGTCTTGCTGCCCGAAACATCAGCGGCTGCCGGTTCTCGGCAATCTTATTTTTGTAAACAGGGTGGTCTTCCAGTTTCAGTTCACTTGCTGATGCCGATGATATCCAAGTGTGACTAGAGTTTCCCTGAAGAGTTTTCACCTGCAGTAGCTCCATGTGTTGTTTGGGTGTGCCAAGCTCTCCACTTCCCTTCCCACCTGAGAGCGGCTTTGCCATCACGACTCCATCTTTCAAGGCTACACGGACTTGCCCCTGCATATGCACAGCGATGTGAGCTGCTGAGGCTGCCAGCAAGCGCTGGACATGCGCCTCCCCTTTCACCGGCACGTGATCCTTGGCGACAAAGCGTAGCAGAAATGAGATATGGCCAAGTCACGCCAAGTCACCATTCTTGATTTGGTTACACATGGTTACACTGGTTGGATTGGGGTATTTTCCAGCGATTGGTTAGTCACAGCCGTCAACAGAAACGGTACAGCACGGCTTACAATCCCATCGCCCAACAGGAGAACTGCATGAACTGGCCACTGCTTCTGGTCACATCATGCTCATCACTATCGTCATAGTCATCATGGATCGATCACTGAATGGAGTCAAAGGCACCTGTGAGAGATTCTTGCCACTCACAAGTTCTGTCAATCGCACCTCCCATTGATCACCCGTCTCAACTGCGAGGGCAACTGTAGTCTTCCCTGGTAGAAGCGCCAAGTGCTGGCGCGCATACAGGTAGGCCAAGCAGAGAGGCACCACAATGCCATAGAAGGCGATGCTTGTGTATCCCATTGCATCAAGGGACGTCCAGGAGGAATCATCGCAAAGCAAGTGAGGGACTGCTTTGCGAAATGCAAACCTCACTAGCTGAAAAGCATTGAAAAGCAACAAAACACAGACCTTGGGTTTGTGCGGAACTCTTGCACCAGTGCAAAAATTCTGGAAGCTACAGCATGCTTGCACCTAGCACAAGACAGCACAAGTGCGAATCCTTTGTAATGACTTTGCCTTGCAAAGCATCATTTGGTCCGGGCAACCCGTCGGGAAGAGGGCTTTTGCCACCATCCACTCCCTGGCAACTCAGGAGTTTCGATGCACTGGAGGCGCCACCAACGTAGAACAGCGTCAAGGCCTGCAGGGAAGTCACCATGGCACCCCAATGGAAAAAGATTTGAGGATCCCAAGTGCAGTCGCTTGGAAAATGTGACGTTGCAAGTCTTACGTTCTCAAATTATGCCCAAAACATGCTGGGCTTGACTTCGCAAGTGTTCATGCATCTTTTCATCGTTTCGTTCCTTGACCCCTTTGATGACCAAAATCCTTTCCCCAGTTGAGAAGGTCAACGAGCGCCCTCAAAGTATGTGAGGACATGCAGCAACATGCCAGCAACCGAGAACGCCGACAAATATATTGCAAAGGATTGTATAAACCTCCCTTGATACCTTGAAGAGATGTGCGAAATATCCGATGCCCTCAGATTTATATATTGAAAGAGAGTCTTCGATATCGTCCTTTATCAGTGCGAAAAAGTGCGAAGGGCCCTGGATTTCAACAAAGGGAGACTGGGGTTGAAGTTGTTTTTCTCGCAAAAAAAAAAAGAAACTGAACAAACACATACAGTAAACCGCCCCAAGGTCAAACCTGACTAAGTGAACATTCTAAGTCAAGTGCCTCTATGAATCATGAATGTGTGTGTCCTATGAGGCATTCCTTCCCGTAGCCTTCAAGGCAGCAGCGATGCCAAATCCATGGCAGCAAATCTCCGTGGCCAAGCAGCACAGGAGCACCACGACGGGAGCCACTGGAGCAATCAAGGCGGATGCCAGGCGAACGGCTGCACCGTCGCACAGGAGCACCACGATGGGAGCCACTGGAGCAATCAAGGCGGATGCCAGGCGAACGGCTGCACCGTCGTGCCACGCGCATTGGAAGTTCATGGCACCTTTCAGGCTCTCAATCGAGAGCTGCGATGCCTTGCGTCGATGCGAATGCCGATGCGCGATGGATTGCTGGGAGTTCGATCGATTTATAACAATACCCTAGTTGATGAAGACCCTATTGCCTTGGTGGGGTACTGGTGCCTCCAAGACAGAAACCAACCAAACGAGGGGCTTTGATGCATTGCCACGCACTTCAGTTGCCGTTTTGCTGCTACATTGGTTGAAGAAATCAGGTCAAGCCAACAAATGGTAGGCTAGCAACTCTAGAGCAGCATCAAAAGCGACCCAAAACGATTTGAAATCTGCGATGCTCGTGCCTCAATGTAAGGGATTTCCCATGAGTCCGATGATGCTTGGCTGCTTTCCCCCTTCATCAGCGCTGCCAGCACGGCCCACAGCTGGCAGGTTTGCAAAAGCATGGGCGCCAGCTGTTTCACTTGCTCCTTCAGAGCAGTGACCGCCGAGAATGTTGCAATGACTTCGGTCGTTTCTGCCGTTGAATCAGCTGCGCACCTCTGAAACAGCCTTATGGACATGAAGAGAGCCACTGCAAGTGCTCCAATGCCACCTGCAACTGCAGCCGCGCTCCAAATCTGCTGCGTGAAGTCATTGGTTGGGCATGGCTGGCAGGTTTTCTTGGTCAAGTAATGACCCGCCTCGCAATCTGAACACAGAATCCCATCATAACCACTGGAGCATCCAAGGAGGATCGATCCGTTCCTGTCACTGCTGTTGCACCGGGTGCTTCTGGGTGCTAAGCACGGCAAGGCCACAGTATCATTCTCCCTGAGGCGTGCGAAACCAATCTGAGGCGGAGCAGAGCTCAGTAGCGTGCCTTTGTTGGGGCACCTGAGGTGTGCCTTGTGGCATGGGACGCAGACTTCGGACTCAAAGGTTCCGTTGAGACCATGTTCTGCAGGGCATTGGCACGCTGGAACTTGGTCCGGCCGAAACTCGCCTCCAGAGATACACTGGCAAGTCCCTTCCCCCTCTCCTGAGATGCTGCCTTCTGGGCAATGTGTGCAAGTACTGCCGTTGCCGGTGCTGTAGGTGTTCTTGCCACACTTGTGGCATTGTGCTCCTGTCCCTTCAAAGCCTGGCAAGCACCTGCACAGTTCCTGCGGCAGGAACTTCTCGGGGAAGATCTGTAATGATGTGGATGCGATGGAGTGGCACTCATACCCGCCCTCCGTGCTCACCAAGGACACCTGTCCTGTCTTCACCAAGAAGCCCTCCTTCAATAGCTCTGCTGCTTCCTGGATGCCAAACAACCAAATGACTTCTTGAAGCAGCACTGTTATGACTAGCATAAGTGGGAAACATTTTGAAACTCAATAATCATTGCAAGTCCGAGAATCCTACTAATGAAAAGCAAGAAACAACAATTCAAAACTCTTACAGGCGCAAAGTTTCCGTGCTGTTGGACAGGGTGGTGTTCTGCAGATCCACAAAAGTTCCAGCTGTCAGAGCTTCTTTCATCACACCACTGGCAAAAGCAACGGCTGAGTTATCCGCCAGGACCATGACCTTCGTCTGCACAGGGATGCCCTCGATGGTGGAGACGTTGTTGGATCCAAGGTTCAGAACCTTCAATGACTCAGCCAGGAGTGAGGACCACGTCAACCAAGGCTCCCAATCCACTTGCACATTCGTCAGCTCTAGGTTTGTCAAGGTGCCGCTGAGCTTGCAGCCTGAAGCATCGATTGTGGCCAAAGCTGGGCAGCCACACAGGGGCAGCAACAGGTCTTTGACGTCACCGTCCAAAGGACATCCGCTCAGCTCCAAGACGCTGAGCTGGGGCAGAATGGCATTGGCTGCAAAATCTGAGTGCCCAGGAGTGAAATACGAATGGAGGCCCTGCAACTCATCTGGCTGCGGGAGGAATTCCACTTGGCTGCCGGAGAGCTTCAATGTCCGCAACTTTGACCACTGGCCTCGCCACTTGGAGCTGAGGCGTCCTGAAACGTTGGTCTGCTGGAGGTTGATTGCGGTGACAGAGTCCCAATGAAGCAGTTCTGTCAACTCACCCTCAACAGAAGTGTTTGCCAGGTTGAGCTCTTCCATCCGAGTGGCGCCCTGGAGACTTGCAATGTCACCCGTGACGTGAGCGTTGGTGAGGAAGAGGTCCTCCATCTGCGTCATGGCCTGGAGATTCCCAAGCTCACCTACCACGTCAGTATTGCGGAGGTAGAGGTACTCCATCTGCATCATGGCCTGGAGACTTGCAATGTCACCCGTCACACGGGTGTTGCAAAGGTAGAGGTCCCTCGTCTGCGTCATGCCTTGGAGATTCTCAAGGTCACCTGCCACATCGGTATTGTCGAGGTAGAGGTACTCTATCTGCGTCATGCCTTGGAGATTTGCAAGGTCACCTGCCACGTGGGTATCGGTGAGGCAGAGCTTCTGCATCTGCATCATTCCCTGGAGGCTCCCAAGCTCACCAGTGACCTGGGTTTTGCAGAGGGAGAGGTGCTGCAGCTGCGTGAGGCGCTTCAAACTTGCAAGATCACCAGTGGTGTGGGTCTCATCCAGGTCCAAGTATGTCAGGGCGGTCAGGTTTCCGATCTCATCATCCAAGGTGCCAGTGACATTCTCATCTCTTTCTAGGATGATCTCCTCCACATCGCAGCCATTCCTGGGCATCATTTGAGAGTGCAAACTTATGCAGAAAAGAGTTAGACGCGGTGAAACGGGCACGCAGGCAGCTGATCTTAGGAAAACCATGCGAAACCAATTGGGCAATGCGCTCGGCCAAACCAGCGTTTGTTGACCAAAGTGTGCAGTCTCCCCACAGTGCCCAATGCATGGTTAAGAGTTACACAAACTTGCTAACTTGTCCCTGATATTCAAAGCTCAGGCTCCAGCTGATGCGTCCTGCTAAAAAATCGGGAGTCGGCTCTTCGATGCCCAGCTTCCTCAAGACTGCTCGTAACGTCGGCCACTGAGAGCAATGCTCCTTTCCTTAGACACCGTGATTTGCTTGAGTCAACAGAAAAAAACGAAATGACAACCTACAGAACCTGATGCGGAAAAACCAGATCCTGCCACAACCCTCCACACCTCTTCCTATGGACGTTCACCTGGGATTGAATCCGATTGAAAAAAACGAATTTCTGGGCCATATCAAGTACATGCGCCGGTACATGCGCCGGGACATGGGTCATCATAGGTCCAGAGCTGCTGTTCACTAGTTGGGATGTTCATCCAATGCTGGGCTGTTACAGGTTATGGGATTGGGTCTGGGAGCCTTCGGCCAGGAGGCCAGAACCCAAAGATTATTCATATCTGGCAATGGAATGGCCATCAGAAAATCTACGCAGTGCGTTTGGGCGGGATCTCCCTACGATTGAAGTCTGGGATCTCTCAGGGTGAAAAAATTGGTCTTAGAATATGCCGTACCTGCTTCGGAACCCAAAAAGTCTGGAGGGTGCTGTCATTTCTGCGCTTCAATACCCACAGGGGCTTCAAATGGACAAGGCTCCGGGGAGGTTCACAGTTTCTGCATCAAGCTCAAGAACCCGGTTGGAGATTCGGGGTCGTTCAGCACAAGCTGGGGCTACGAAAATGATCGCCACCAGCTTCAGCACGACATGAAAAGCGCGATGCATCTGTAACTTTCACAGACTTAGTCATGAAGCCTCTGGTGCCCTGGGGCATCAAATGCTTTGAGCCACAAATTTTGTTGAGCGGACCTGCTTGAAAATCACTTCTTTGAACGTCAAAGGGCTACGCGTAACCAACATTTTTCTACAAAAGTCAGCCCTGGACAGTTTTGTAGTGGTCCTAGGTCCTCCCATTCTGTAGTGGAAATGCTAATTCCGATGTTGTTTCTGGAATCAATTGTTCGGCCCCAGAATGTTGAGCAAGAGTGGGCACACCCAGCCTCCAGCTGCAAAGCACGAAGACGTCCGCAAGAGTCCAGCTCAACCCTGCGCGGCTCCAGATGTCACATGTCAATGACAGGGACGTGCTGAGGAATCTTCAGGGATTCCTTGTGACCTCCAAAGATGGATTTTTCTCATGTTTTGTGCCCAAACCCCTACGGAAAAATCTGAACGGATAAATGAGGCGTGCAAAACCACAGGAAAACCATCACCAAATGCCCCTGGTGTTCAAAGTATTCCTACGCACGCAAAACCAGCAATCTCCCTTGCACTGGGTCACTTTTTCTCCTCGGAATCCAACTCAGAAGAGGGGCCCTCCGCAGCCGCGGGGATTCACGAAGCGCTCAGCAGCGCTGCAACACGGCAATGAGCGCGTCAATGGCTGCGCCAACCTCCTGACATGTCCACACCATCTTCATCATGGAGAAGACCTGCGCAGCAAAATGACACAAATCTCAAGTAGAAGTAGATTCACAAGCACAAGAATGGCCGCCAGAATCGCACTGAAGCAAGTGAACCCCATAAATCCATATAAATCTAACATCTTTAGCCACAGAAAAGGTTGATCGCCACCTTCGGCCACAGCTGTTCCTCCTTTCATCCTATCCATTGGGGGCCCATCAAGGGCATCGCCCTCACCTGGATAGCCGTTTGGGCTTCAGGACTGGCTCCCAGCTCCAGCAGCGAAGACTCTTCACAAGCCTCACAAGGGCGAAGGCGGATCCAACGAATCGGTGGCCATGAGATCCTGATAGACTGAACTGGCGCTTTCTTCATGGCCAGATCAAGCAACAAAACCACCGTTGATGGCAGATCACCAATTATTGATGGTTGAGATGGCAAATCATCACCTATGGTTGAATTGAAATTGGTGGTGATTCGCCTATTAATGGTTCCATTGAAAGCTATTAATGACAAAACCTGTTGTTCACGGAATTTCCGGAATTTTCTTTTCCTAGCTGTGGTTCCTAGTAGGGATAAGAACGACTCAACCGATGGCAAGGGGGCCTCTCGAAACAGACGCGACGTCGCTGTGAGGAAGCAACACATAGAGATTCAAGACATGTACCATCTAGCTATCCTGGAAACCCACACAAGAGGTTAGCCATGTTAGACGCTAATCATAAGATGGATTTCTGATGATTTTTATATTTTTTTCACAACTGACAAGATCCGTTGGTACTCCCGGAATGCATGGTGCTTGGGACAGCTTCGGGCTACAAGCCTTCTGCTTCTGCTGCATGACATGGTCCTTCGTTCCAGCAATCTCCTGCTGTTTCTGCTGCATCTTGGGCTTAGCATCCTCGCACTCCTCCAGTTGGTGAATCTCCCAGTCTTGAAAAACAATCGTCCAAATTTTCCGATTTAAAAAAGCGACAAAAAAACATCAGTTCAAACTCACCAGGCACTCATCAGTTCAAACTCGCCATCCCGTCATCTTTATGATTGTTGCTAGCTAAACAGCATCCATGGCGAACCACAGTCCTTGATCTCTGCCTCGATGTTGGCCTTGCGCTGATCGAAGGTGAGCTTGGGCGCCTGCGATTCCTGTTGTCCTTGACCCATTGGACCCTGGGCACCCACTGCCACGTTGAGCTTCCCCCCACCACCAGGCACCACAACATCGCCGGTGAAATCGGCAGCACCGAAGTCAGGCATTTGCAAATCGAAGGAACCCCCGCTGACCGCACCCACCGTGATCTCTGGCACCTCGATGTTGATCTCTGGAATCTTCACAGTCGCAGAGATCTGGACACTGATGCACTGCCCCACGGCCTTGACGTAACCGGCCATGGCTTCAGTGAGGGCAGAAGACTCTGCTGGGCAGAACTGACCTCCTCCTGAGCTGTCACTAGACTGAACGCCCAAGGACTGCTGGGCTTTCGCCTCTGCCTTCTGCTTCTCACACTCTTCGGCCTCATTTTGAAGATCCATCAAGTTCTGGCGTTCATCCTTGACTTTCTTCTTCTCATTGCCTATGTCAACCACACATTCGCCCAGTTTGGCTTGCAAGTCATAGAGCTGCTTGATCTTTGCGAAGCACATAGACTTGACCGTCGTCATCTCCGAGCGAATCTGCTCCGCATCCTTCTTGCACTTACTAGCATCGCCAAACTGTATGGGGGCATCACAAGGAGGGATAGGACCGAAGTCTCTTTCACCTACAGCGATCATGCAATACCAGAGTGGCAAGCACACAGTCTTGCGGAATTGCGGGCCATCCCCGCTTTGGCTGCAACAGATTTCATTCTCCTTCTGCATGCAGTTCATAGCATCTCCCATGATGCCACCCATCATGTCTTTCATGCCATTCAGATCAAAGCCCGGAAACATCCCAGAGCCACCACCACCGGTCTGCTTCTGTGGCTGCTGTGGCTGGAACATGTTGGGGAAGCCGCCATTGAAACCGGGGAAGCCACCACCGGTGGCCTGTTCCTCTGGCTGCTGCTGCGGCTGCTGCTGCTGCTGTGGCTGCTGTGGCTGGAACATGTTGGGGAAGCCGCCATTGAAACCGGGGAAGCCACCACCGGTGGCCTGTTCCTCTGGCTGCTGCTGCGGCTGCTGCTGCTGCTGTGGCTGCTGTGGCTGGAACATGTTGGGGAAGCCGCCATTGAAACCGGGGAAGCCACCACCGGTGGCCTGTTCCTCTGGCTGCTGCTGCGGCTGCTGCTGCTGCTGTGGCTGGTTGGGGAAGCCACCCCCTTGGAACCCAGGGAAACCACCGCCTGCACCTGGAAAGTTCAACCCTCCGCCGGTCTCCTCTGGCTGCTGTTGCTGCTGATTTCCAGGTGGGAAATCTGTCCCAAAGTTCCCCACGAAGTCCATGGCATCCCCAAGTCCGCCGCCGAAGCCGCCACCGAAGGGACGCTCCGCGCCATCAGCCGCGAGCTGCTCTGAGACCTGTTGGTTGGTGCGCTTGGCACCACACAAAACCCACAGGCACAGGCCAAGAAAACCCCGCGACATGCTGCGAAGTTCAAAGATCTATCTAAAATAGCTATATAATGAAGCAAACAACGGGAAGTGCGAAAAGAAATCTTCGAGCCAAGAAGTTGGCCGCTGTCTCATGGTCTCGCAGTACAGAATGCAAGATTGAAGTCATGTTTGAACACAAGGAAGACTTCTATTGACTGCAAGTACAATAAATCATCCTGTGATGTACAGAAAAAGCAGCGTAGTAGATCTCAAGGATTTCATAGACCGCATTCCATACCACTGTCGATGGTTGATCTCATGTTGGGTCTGAACCATCAAGACTCCCCAAGTGTTGACGATTGTAGTTACAGCAGCTATCATTAGCTATCATCGTATTAAGTAGAATTGTCAGATACAATGAGTATCGTCAGCCATAATCAGTTAACCAGTGTTAAGTACCAACTATGATAATAGTCTTAAGTACCAACTATGATAATGTAATCAACTTTGATAGCACTACATTATCATTGTGTTCTGATCGTTCTGATTATCATCAGATATCATCAGCGTTACAGACCCTACAATGGTCACTTCAAGCATTCCAACTGGTCGCCTCAAGCGTCATCCAACTGGCCCTGAGGCATCAAGAAGTTGCCTGGCCATTGGAGCCGTCCATCTTTGCCACAGATTTCTTGGGAAGTTGCATGAAGTGAAATCATCACATTGTCATTTCACTTTTTCATTCAAAGGTCATCACAAATGAAATGGCTCAGTGAAATCCACAAAGCTAGTCCTCCCCAGCGGTTGTAAGACTAGCTGGACCCTTCCTGGGATAATCCCTGTCGGTAGCAGGCCCAACTATCGGCTGGGTCGGGATAAGCAACACATCTGCCCGGCTGACTCTCAAGCACCAGCGATCGAATGCTCGGCACGAGTCACCTTGACTACATAGATGAGTCATCTAGATCTTATTTTATTGAATGTTTTATCCTAGACTACATATTCTAGATTTTCTTGGGTCACCGTAAATGTCGATATTATTCAATGTGCATCCTTCAACCTCCTCTCTTACGGCCTGCCCGCAGAACTAGCACCTGCAGTGAAGTGATCAAGAAGTCAGATCACGACCTGCCGTTGCGGCCAAGTGTTGGCAGAACATTGAGTTGCTACAGCTTTTATGGTTGGTGATCGTAGGTTTTGTGCTTGCTGATGGCAAGTTGGTAGAGGAAATCGTGGTTGTCCAACTTAAAACCTAGTAGTAGCGAGCGAGCCACTTTACACCAAGGATTTTCTGAAGCCATTTGCCTCTAGAGTCTCTAGAGGAAGCATCATCAAAATGCAGAATGCCTCTTACAGCTACAAACACTTGTTCGGTGCCCCTATGAAAAGCTCAAAGCCCCTTCCCAAAACTGAGCGTGCTGAGATGTTCAACGCCCCTTCCAGCAAAATGCAGGCCTACAGGGGTCTGAATTGGGCAAAACATTGTTGCTCCAACCACCAAATCTCAACATTTTGCTGTTGAAGTATAATTCTTGGAATCCATATTTGGTCCGACCAAACATGTCTGATTCCAAACAGCCCAAACCCCCAAAACAGAGGCCAAAAGAGAGGGCAACCATCCAAAAACCTGTAGCCACATGAGTCCCATCAGCCATCAGCTTGCAAAAACTGTGCAACTCAGAACATCACAAGTTGGCAAAGCTGACATGTCACCGAGCGGGGTAATGACTTCAACGTCTCCCAACCCTATCTCTTCAAAAGGTTGCGCAACCAACTGTAACCACCAAAGACAGCCATGACTCTCTTGGCGCCCCATCCTGAAGGCAGGTGCTCCAACATGTCACCTCAGCACCCAAGGTGTCAAAAACTGACAAAAGCGATGAAAATGTGGCGAAGTGTCTTCAAACTTGGAGGAACACCAACGACTTGAAGAAGTTGAAGAAGTTGAAGTCAAACTTTGCCAGTTCTTCAAAAGTATGTCACAACGAGCTGAAGTTGCTGCGATTGAAAGAAATCAGAGGATGATGGTATACCCTACAGAGAATCTATGACTCCCCACTAATCTCCCAGATCCCTATTCTTGGGCATGTCCTTCTCGCATTTTTTCGTGTTGGTTACCTTCCAACGAGTTTGCAATCAGACTCCTGGCTGTCAATGGTGCGGCTGGTGCCAACCGCTTCCATCTGGATCCCCAACTTCCCGGGATTTCTGAGTCCCAGATGGCCCCTGAGGATCCCAACCACCCTCCCAAGCGTCACATCCACAGCCGAAACGCGGCTCAGAGAGGAGATCTCCTGCAGAGGGCTACGCCATGGCGTTGATGTGAACCGGTCCCACTGGGCACCTGAGAAAGGCATTCTGGCCACGCTTCATTCGTTGTGACAGTCCGGAAGTTTCATCTCCAGTCCGAGCACCTGCTTGAAATCACAACAAGAAGTGGAGGTCTATCATTTTTGGGCTTTTTAGCTTTTATGTGGGCTACAGATGCTACCACGAATCGCTGCCCAACATGAAGCAAAGCATCAGCTTACACTGGTGCCTTAGTCAAGGCGTCAGATTTCCCATACCAGCATTGTCAGCTCTGAAATTTCTACCAGGAAACATCGTCGAATCAACCAATGATTGGATATTCCGGGGGACCAAGCTGCTGCAGCTCACAACCAGCCAAAGCAGAACTCGGCTTTTCCACCAATATTAAGAATATGACAACAAAGATTGAGATTACACTAAGCTCCACGTGAATCTTTGGTTTCCAGTTGCATTCCTGTGCCATTTGTTTAAAGACACCCCAATGGATCAATGACGCTGAAGCATCTTGAAAGCACAAACATCAGAGCTTCAAGACCAAGCAAAATTTTGCTCAAAAGGGAGCAAATGATTTTTTGAATCCTGAACTGTGTTTCAGACATTCTCTTCAGAATATGCTGCAAACATCCAGATCTTCAAATCAAAGGCTCTTTGAGGCTGGCATCTTCCTTAAGTCAACGCTATGAAGTCATCGAACGAACATATTCCATGGTTGCTGAGATGAACTGACTCAACCTTTGCTTAGCGCATCTTCGGAGGTATCCCATGGGTGCCAATTTGTTTCCATCCCTTGGACGCTGTCCTGAGATCGAAAGGTTTGGTGCAGCATGCCTTGGAACATGGAGGGAAAATGCCCCAAGGAATCCAAGGTCAGAATCATAGCCTCCTTCACATTGCAGGGAGTTGCTGATGTGAAGGGTTTTTGTCAACGACAACAGCGACAACATCAACAGCAACATCAACATCATCAAGAACATCAACATCAACAACATCATCAACAATAAAAAAGAACAAGGTTGGAATATTTGTAAGCAACAGAGCCAATATGACCTTCACAAAGGACAACTCAGCGGAGCATTCTTCAGGCACACGACTCACTCACAAGAAACTTCCAGTTTCGGGATTCACTTATGACAGGCCGGTCCTGTCACTCGATTACTCAGATTCCAGCTGTTGCAGTCCTCAAAGGTTCGTTATCCATGGCAGGTCGGTTGCTGCACGTGGCGATGGTCTTACTGCTATGCACGGCACAAGCTGCGCTGCTTCAATGTTTTCCTTGTTTGCAAAATGGCTGAGATGTTCAACGCTTGCCAATTGATATTCAGAGCCAGTGAAACAGAAAGACAAGGTTTTTTACAGTCACTAGATAGTAGGGTTCGATCTCCAGGTGATGGGTCTGCACTACCTCCAACCTGCTCCACTGTTGAAGTTTTCCAGGATTTTTCAGAATACAAGAAGGCGACAGAAATCGAAGGAGAGAACTATGTCTAATTTGAAAACAATTGAAGGTGAAATAGTGGCTCCATTTCAAGTCCATTTCACGAACCAAACAATCAAACAATTGCGAACTCCTCTTTTTTCTAGGCAGAAGAAACAGCACCTAATTAGACAAAAGAGGCTACATAAATAGCCAAAAAAAAGAATTCAACACCCTGCTACTCAAACAATTGCGACCTACAGTACCTCGCTGGTTAAAGGCGCTTGGAGAAAAAAATAAACAATCAAACAAGAAGAACTAAGAAACGGAAAAAGTTACAGCTAAATAAGAACCAATGGAACCCAAACAATACAATTGTTTGCAACTATTTGTGGAAATTGAACAAATTACATCTTTTCAACTGCTGTTAACTTTCATGTTTTTTTTTTTTCAACCAGTTTACCCACAAATCACAGTTTACATGCATCCAAATCAACATCTCAGAATCTTTGATGCTACAACCATTGCAGATGCATCATAGTACATATACTCACCAGCAAACTAAACACCAATTGTGTTGATTTTTTTTCCTGCAGAAGCACTCTAAGAGTCATGCAGCTACAGTCGGATAGAAGAAGAAAAGTTGCATTTGATTGAGAGTACAGGACGGCCAACAAAGCCGACCTTAGAACTTGCTTGCGAAATCATGATTTCGTCGCAAATGGATGGTGATGCCTTAGCATGTCACCGCTTAGACTCAGCGGAAATGCTTTGATGATCTGACAGTTAAAAATTGGTTCCGAGCACCTCGCTTTGTACAGTGTTCTCTGAAGCCAAAGTGCTTTCTTTCATACATCCTAGAATGATTGCCAGCAAGAATAACATGGCATTGCTGCTTGTTTTGGTTTTGGTTTGGGTGTGATTTGATTTTTTTCCCTTGCAAAACACTCTTGAGCACTGTGCTCAGGTTGCACCGTTGGTCAAACGCAAAAGAGGCTACAGGAATAACCGAAAAAAAACTTCAGTAACTTTGGGAGTGATTTTGTTTGGTCTTCGAACCTGCCATAGCCCTTGCTTTGGCTCTTTTTGCTTGATTCAGCACGATCTTGTTGCCTTTAGCCTTCTAAACCGACTCAAACAAAGTCTTCAGTCAACGCATTTGAGAGTCTTTCGAACTTATCATCTGCGCTAAGGTTTTGAGGCGAGACAGGCCGATTTGGTGGTTCTGCTAACGATGGGATCGGATTGTTTGAAGTCCCGATTCGCAAAAAGTGACGCACATCACGGAAACCAACAGCAAAAATCAACAACCAAACAGCATACACCACCGAAGCCCACCCAGTTGATGTTTCACATGAAATGTTTAAAAAAACAACATGCAAGAGCACATGAATTAGCCACTCATCTCTCAGACGACGATCAACATTAGACACACTTTGAGCATTGTAGAGGGCTTAATGGACAAATATTCCTTCCGAGGATCCTCCACCTGTCAGAATCAAGAACCAACCGAAGGAAAATTGCGCATCCAACTGCTCACTTCAAGCAACTCATCAAGGACCTGATTGGCTAAAGGCGCTTGGAGCAAACAAAAAAATCTGCACATTTGAGAGCAAAAAAAGGTAAACGAAGTCAACTAAGGAACACATAAACTAAACAACTCCAAAACAATCACACTGATACTGCTACAACTGACCGGCGAATTCAGGAGTGAAGCAAACATTTTGGCTGAGTTTATGTTTTGTGCACATATGGCATCAATATCAACATCAATTTACTCCATGGATCTACCAGTTTTCGAAAAAATCCGACAAATTATGCGGCACTAAGCAGGAAGATACCTTGACAGCCTGGTGGTGGGATGGCGTCACATTGCAATTTCTAATTCGTCTGTCCGATGGCTGCCTGGAAATAATGTAACGAGAACGGGGCCGAAGGCTTTAGCAAGACCTTAAGACACGAAGGTTTTTTGCCATAACAGGTAGGGGGGGGGACTTTGAAGCCTAAGGTCCGATCTGAAGGTCCAAGAGTGGGGGACGGACGAAGGTAACTATGGGTTTCGGACCTTTGAAGCCTGAGAAAGGGACCTGAAAGGGACGACCTGAGAGGGGGACCTGGCTGAAGTGGAAGTGAAAACTTTCAAAAGCTTAAGGGGGGGAGACCTTAAGGCAAAAGGGGGAAGGCCTTTCAGCGTTGAGGTACTAAAGCAACAGGATTTCAGACCCAAAAGTTTTTGAATGTAAAAATACAAGGATCTAACAACAAACCCAAAACAAAAATCAACACGAAAGAAACAAAAAACAAAAAATACAGCCAAAGAAAAACCAATCAAAACAACAGCAACAACAACAACAACAACAACAACAACAACAACAACAACAACAACAACATCAACCCCAGACCACCACCACCAACAATATCAACAACAACAACAACACCAACAGCAACAACAACCACAACCAACAACCAACAACCAACAACCAAAAACAA
>VSDK01017400.1:160259-163317 GCA_009767595.1 Symbiodinium kawagutii | reverse complement strand
CAACAACAACAACAACAACAACAACAACAACAACAACAACAACAACAACAACAACAACAACAACCACAACAACAAAAACAACAACAACATCAAAAACAACAACCACGGCAACAACAACCACCACCACAACCAACAACCAACAACCAACAATCAACCAACAACCAACAACCAACAACCAACCACCAAACACCAACCGCCAACCACCAACCAATCAACGACCAACAACCAACAACCAACAACGATCAACCATCCACCAACCATCAACCACCACAACCACAACCACAACCAACAACCAACAGCCAACAACCAACAACCAACAACCAGCAACCAACAACCAACAACCAACAACCAAAAACCAACAACCCACAACCCACAACCAACAACCCACAACCCACAACCGACGGCAGACCACAGACGACAGACGACAGACGTCAGACGATGGACGACAAACCACAGACGACAGACGACAGACGACACACAATAGACAAAAAACAACAAACAACAGACAACCGACAACCAACAACAAACAACAAACAACAGACAACAGACAACAGACAACAAACAACAAACAACAGACAACAAACAACCACCAAGAACAAAGACAACCACAACAACAACAACAACAACAACAACAACAACAACAACAACAACAACAACAACAACAGACAACAACAACAACAACAACAACAACAACAACAACAACAACAGCAACGACAACAACAACAGCCACAACCAAAAACAATCAAGAACAACAAAAAACAAACAACAAACAAGAAACGACAACAAACAAGGAAAAAGATCAACGAGAAAATCAAACAACGACCAAGGACCAACAACCAACAACCAACAACCATCAACCATCAACCATCACCCAAACAACGGTTGGTCGGTCTGCTAACGCGCGCCTGACCAAGATGCTGATCAATTTTTGTTTTTCAACCGCTTCTAGTACGTGTGGAATTACAGTCCTCTGCG
Organism: Symbiodinium kawagutii; assembly: GCA_009767595.1. Lineage (NCBI taxonomy): Eukaryota > Dinophyceae > Suessiales > Symbiodiniaceae > Symbiodinium > Symbiodinium kawagutii. Next base: position 162,342 of record VSDK01017400.1, on the reverse strand, counting down.
CAGACTCTAGTTTGTGGGATGTTTGCCCACACTTTCGTTCTGATTGGCACTGTAACAAACCAATGGTTCTTAGCTTGTTCTTGGTTGCACTCTGCTTTTGGATTGCGCGTCGTTTTTGCAAAATAAGCAATGACACCTGTGAGCAATGGTTCGGCGAAGCCAAATTTTGAACATGTTGCAAATTTCTCAGATGCTTCAAAAAAAACAATCACAGCACCCCCCAGACACCCCCCCCTTCCCATGCTCCTCACCCCAAAAATAATGACAGGATACGGGATGACCACTTCTGTGAAAACAATGACAACTGATATGATTTGCGATGACAACATATGTGAAAACGACGACGACATCTATGAAGACGATGACAACATCTATGACACCGATTACAACTTCTGTGATTTGCCATGACAACATCTATGAAGACGATGACAACATCTATGACGACGATGACAAGGGCTGCGATACGCCATGAAAATTTCACTGATTTCCGATGACAACATCGACAAAGACGATGACAACATCTATGAAGACGGTGACATCTTCTGCCATCTGGCATAACAACTTCGGCGATACGCAATGTCAAGCTCTATGAAGACGATGACAATTTTTTATGATTTGCGACGACAATATCATTAATACGCAAAGCCAACTTCCATGATGTGGGATTACAAAGTCCTTTTTATGCGATGAGAGCTTGCGTTAAGATGACGAGGTCCACCCACCGGCGGACCCCGAGGAAATCCGGAAAAACGACAGTTAAAGTGCCTTATTAGCCGCTGGTTCAAATGAGAACATGGCAATCCAATGCGCTGGAAGCCTGCCCTCGTTGCTGTTTTGTTGCCTATCAAAGTTCTCATTGGAAAAACGTGCACTAGAACTTGGTCATTGTTGTCCTCCTTTCCCCAGAAAAACAAAAGATTAAAATAAAAAGCGCAAACGCAAACAAAAGTGCCCAAATTTCCTAAACTAGGATGATGATGATGATGATGATGATGATGATGATGATGGTGATGATGATAATGATGAATTTGCTGATGATGATGATGATGATGATGATGATGATGAGGGTGAGGGTGATGATGATGATGATGATGAAGGATGATGATGAAGGATGAAGGATGAAGGGTGAATGATGAATGATGATGAAGGATGAAGGATGAATGATGAATGATGAATGATGAATGATGAATGATGAATGATGAATGATGAATGATGAATGATGAATGATGAATCATGAACAGTGAATGATGAATGATGAATGATGAAAGATGAATGATGAATGATGAATGATGAATGATGAAAGATGAATGATGAATGATGAATGATGAATGATGAATGATGAATGATGAATGATGAATGATGAATGATGAATGATGAATGATGGATGATGAATGATGAATGATGAATGATGATGATGATGATGATGATGATGATGATGATGATGAAGGATGATGATGAAGGATGAAGGATGAAGGGTGAATGATGAATGATGATGAAGGATGAAGGATGAATGATGAATGATGAATGATAAATGATGAATGATGGAAGATGAATGATGAATGATGAATGATGAATGACGAATGACGAATGACGAAAGATGAAAGATGAAAGATGTCGATGAATGATGAACGACGAATGACGAATGACGATGATGATGATGATGATGATGATGATGACGATGACGATGACCATGATGATGATGATGATGATGATGATGATGACAACGAGAATGATAATGATGATGATGATGATGATGATGACGATGATAATGACGATGATGACGATGACGATGACGATGACGCTGCTGATGATCATGGCGATATTGAGGATCATGATGATGATGAACCTGATGACAATGATGATGATGATGATGATGATAATAATGATGATGATGATGATGACGATGATGATGTTGATGTCGCCGTTGATGATGATGATGATGATGATGATAATGATGAATTTGCTGATGATGATGATGATGATGATGAGGGTGAGGGTGATGATGATGATGATGATGATGAAGGATGATGATGAAAGATGAATGATGAATGATGAATCATGAATGATGAATGATGAATGATGA
>VSDK01017400.1:140603-152470 GCA_009767595.1 Symbiodinium kawagutii | reverse complement strand
TCGGTATCATCATCATCATCATCATCATCATCATCATCATCATCATCATCATCCACGGGGACATCAACATCATCATCATCATCATCATCATCATCATCATCATCATCATCATTATCTGCATCATCATCATCATCATCATCATCATCATCATCATCATTGTCAACAGGTCCATCATCATCATGATCCTCAATAGCGCCATGATCATCAGCAGCGTCATAATCATCATCATCATCGTCATCATCATCATCATCATCATCATTGTCGTTGTCATCATTATCATCATCATCATCATCATCATCATCATCATCATCATGGTCATCATCATCCTCGTCATCATCATCATCATCATCATCATCATCATCATCATCGTCATTGTCGTCAGCATCATCATCATCATCATCATCATCATCAGCAACGGCGACGTCAACATCATTATCATCATCATCATCATCATCATCATCATCATCATCATCATCATCATCGTCATTGTCGTCAGCATCATCATCATCATCATCATCATCATCATCATCATCATCATCATCATCATTATCATCATCATGAATATCAACCATCAATCATTTATTCTGACCAATTTTGCTCTTTCGGAAACTCTCGCCACTGCCTTGTGTGGTACCATGGGCAATTAGTTGTGGCTTTGGCGTTCAGAAAGTGTCCTCCAGCTGAAGCGGGCATAGCCACACATGCATCGGAGTGCGCCGCAATGGCAGGCCATCACCGCCACAATGGTTTGAATGGTTTTTGTGCGGTCGTTATTTTCGACGAAATTGTGAAGGTATGCTACATCAAAGCAATTTCAACAACAAACCCAATAATTCATTCATGCGTTCAAACTCCGTGGGAAATCTTGTTGCCACATGCTGATTGATCTGCCTGTGCTTTTTATCCATGTTTGTGACTCGCAATCTTTGTTTCATTGTCACAAGGTTTTTCGGCAACAACAACATTTTTTTGTTCCTGTGCAGTTTGACTTCGGTAGGTTTAGAGCAATGTTGGGAAGTGGGTAGTTCGTTTTCCAGTTCCAATCGCAAAAAAAAACTAATTGGGTGAAACCAAAAACATGTCCCGAAAATGAACCTACGTGAGGAATCTTTCTTCATGAATGCAACATCCCGGGAAATATCAGACAGAAAATCTCGGTCGGTTGAATGCATCTTAAAGACTGCATACTGATGTTTCTTTGGCTCTGGACCTGTAGGCCGCTGGCGACATAACACACGCAACAAATGCCTTGGTAGACTTTGCAATAAAATATCACAGGGGCTATGTGTCACTTTGCTTGTTGCCGCCGAGTCTTTACCTGTGATAGGGAAAAATGCAGATGTTTCATTCGCACACTTGTTTTGGAGACCTCGTTCATGGCATCAGATGGATCTCAACTCGAAACAGCTGCATGGAGCTGCAATGTCGGACCGGGCAACCCGCAGTGGATGATCGCTTGGCACACAGGCTCAACAAGTGCAGGATTTTGTGTCCGGGTTTTGCAATGTAGAAATTGCATGAGTACTCAAGCTGATTAGGCTTGTTTTGGGGCAACAATTTTGGTAACAAGGCTAAGGACACTCCTGGGAATCAGCAGGTGTTTCTGCGGGGGACAGCCCAACAAAAAGAAAGAGCTTGTGGTGGGCTGGAACATTCATCATGTGACCACAGGGTTTGTACTCATGATATGTTCGTTTATTAACTTCATCCGATTTCTCTGTGAAACATTCAAAGTCACCACAAGTGACAAATGGACATTGCAATTTGGTATTATGTTTCTGAAATTTAATCTATGAACCCTTCTAAGGTAGTTTAAGATTCATGCCTTCAAAAAAAATGCAAAGATTTGAAAAGTGTTTGTTCAAACCTCTTTCACCCGTAATTGGTTGACAGTAATATCTGCAAGAGCGTTTGAATTGCTGTCCTTTAATTTATTTGACTACTTCGTAATCTCCTTGTACTTTTGAGTATTACTTTATCATCAAAAGTCTTTAGTAGGTCGATGTGGTAGTTTGCATTTTGAACTTTGGTTGTTTTTGTCTTAATAATTGGTCATCACTTAAAAGGTCTTTCCGAGGTCTTTCAGTTGTTTTCTATTTGTTTTCCGTTTGTCTCCGCCGTCCCTTTGCGGCGGCTCTTGTGTCCCAAATCTCTGTGTTTTTCCACCCATTTGTCTCCCGCTCTCCCATTCGTCTCTCCTTTGTCTACCTGCCGAAGTGTTTTCAGCTCTTGTCTCCATGGTCAGCTCTTCCGTGCGGCCCATTTGTCTCCAAGTTTTACCTGGGTTCTTTGTCATTTGTTGTCCATTTCCATGCCACCTTTTTCCACTTGTGTCCTACCTGTGTGCGTCCCAGCGCTTTGCCACTTCTTTGCCAGATCTTTTTTCATTTCTTCTATTTGTCGCGGAGTTGTCTCCCGCTTCTTTTCCATTTGGCTCCGAGCTATTTTCCACTACCTGGAAAAGCATCCGATTCTTTTTCATTGGTCTTCCAGCATTTTGGGCTGGTGTTATATTTGGCTTCCTTTGTCTTTCGCTCTGTGTCTTCCATTCGTTTTCCAGAGCCTTTCGACTTGTCTTTCACCGGTCTCCCAACTTTTTCCATGTGTTGTCTACCATTTGTTTCCCCTTTGTCTCCCGTTTGTCTCTCATTGTTCTTGTTTCTTCCCCACTTCTGCCATTTTTCTCAACTTGTCTTTCAGCTTTGCCTTGCAGCTGCGTCTTTCATTTCGCTTTTAGCCCCACTTGTCTCCCACTTGTTTGTGAGCGTTTCCCATTTCAAGCATTTTGTTTCACTTGTCTCCCAAGCTTGCCTTGCGCCTTGGCTTCCAGTTGTCTCAGTTAGTTTGCATGTGTCCCTAATTTGTCTCCCAATCGTCCTCCATTGTCTTCGTGTTATTGTCTCGCTGCAAGTCAAAATTGGCCCCAAACTTGGACACGACTTGGGGAATCTATTCGTCAATTTGGAGTCCTCACTGCTGTTGGGTTGAAAATCTGGGTAGAATTTTGTAATGGATCATTGCTTCAGGATGGTATTTGTTAACTTTTACGGTAGACAGTAGATTGAACACAATAATTCAAACAGTTGTTGTCATCAAAACCATCGAGTCTCTTCCAATTAGAGCGCCTGAGCACCATGTGTTTCACGAAGTCCATCAATGGGAGCATTTTACCCCACCATTTTCCTCTGTATCGCCTTTTTTTTCGCACCGAGAGTTACATTGACAAGACGTCAGCTGTATCGCGCTATGTTCATAGAAGTGGAAGTTGACTCCAACCTACTCCAACAGTTGTTGTTTTGAATATGGGGACAAATCTGGGCGATTCACTATATCCTTGTCATAGTGAATTGCGATTGAAACAAGTTTGACACTTGAGGTTTGATTTGGTTTCTTCAGGTTGTTCTTCAGGTTGTTCCATTTCAATGGGATTGGTTTGACTTTGCATTTGCTTCAATTGCTTGCTTTAGTTCATCCTCATTCTGCATGTGAAATCAGGGGGATGCCAATTTATGAAGGATTTAACTTTCTTGATTCATCCCAATCACCACCATCAAGATGCTTTGGTTTGCTGGAACCTGCTTCGGTTCTAGTGCTCAATTTCACATCATGGTTTCCTTCAAAAACTGTTGTAACAATTATTTTCCACAAACGACACATTTGGCATGCAAGAGGGAAAATAGCATCCTGAGCTAAAATCCCATGACCCTCATTGATATTTTGCCTTATTAGATTTTTGGTCATGACATTGATCGGATGGGTTTGAATCAAAACATATTAGTAGGAATAGAGCATTTTCTTACAAAGGAGAATAGAGTCATATGATGTCTTGTTGTTGATGATTTTGATCATTAAACATGTTAAAAATGGATGTGGTAAATCGACATGATGAATTCAGTACATGTTGTTATAACGCGATATGAGGAATCATATGTGACAATGCGAACCCTGTGCTTTTTTGCGGAGCCTTGAAGAGAACGAGCTGCGTACCAGCGACCTCTCCAACAACGGTGAACAACCATGGGTCAACCGTCATCAACCATCGCGTTATTTGTGGAGTTCGTTTGATTTTTGAAATCAACATTGGCAATTGCTTCTGATCTAATGATCACAGTTCCAGGATGTAAGAACTGGTGCTATTGCCCGTCGCCTGCCTGTAGTGATAGGATGCAGGACTTAGACTTGATTTGATGACGGGTTTTGCCGCTCAATTTGGGGGAATTGCCTCAAGATTTTTTCGGATCAAGGGATAAAGTTTTCCTCACTTTGCTGAGCAAATCCGTTTCAGGATGGACCAAGATGGCCAAACCGATGGTCCAGTTCCGCGCAAGTGCCTGGACAAACCATGACCACCGTGGGGGAGCAGGTGCACAGGGACTGGGAGATGTTGCGAACTCTCCGGAGGTTCTTAGGCCCCAGACCCCTGGACCTAGTTCCAATGGTGGGACTAAGGGTCGTACCTGGCTTAGCCGTTGTGAGTCTCGTGATTGCTTGGAGCAACATGAGTGAAATCCTTGGAGATGAACTGCTGATGTCTGGTTCCTTTCGAAGTTGATTTTGGATCATGGAAATATATGAGATGAGGGTTATGTTGAGGGTTTCGCAAAATTGGGAACCCCCCAAAGATGGTTGGTTTCTTTCTATAAGCCACACATATTGGATGATTTTTGGGACCGCGATTTGAGAAACCACCATATTGGTGATGTCATGTGGGCTTGGTGTCCTGTGGCATGACTGCAGATCAACATCGCCTCTGGAGCAAACTTCAGCAGATTCTTAGGAATCCTTGGTTGGACATAGCTTTTTTGCAGTTCTTGTTATGACAATCTGTGAGAACACCAGTGGAAGCGATCCTCAACAAATTTTTTCAAGTAATCTCTGGAGATCTTTGGTGAGCCATGGCAGATTGCAACGGCAGCCATGCCACGATGGAGAATGTGGCCTTAGAGGTTGAGGAAGTGCCCCGAGAGACTGTGGAGGAAAACGTGGAGCCACCAGAAGAAACCGTAGATCGGCGCTGGCTGCTGAGCGGAAGCAACGACAGCTGGAGTTTCTCACGAGGATGGAGCTGCGTTCAGCCCACATCCAACGAGCCACGCCCTGCCACCGAGTTCTCGAAACAGTGCGGTGCGTGACTTTTACCACTTCAGCAAAGCCACCCCCAAGATAGCGCAATTTGTATCACGCAGCTGGCATTGTTCTGCTTGGAAGAATGGCAGTTGCGTGATACCAATTGCACTCGTCATCAAGAATGGCCCGGCTGTGCTGCTGGGATTGAAGTTAGTGAAGCGCAGCTGGGTGTTTTCCCCAAGAAGCGCATGGTTCAAGGTCGGCCCTGAGGAGAGAATGGTAGGTGTCAATCTCCGGGGGGGTGCAGGTAGGTTTCAAGCTCAATGGAGAACTCAACATGACACTTGCCATGCGGCTTCCCTTAGAGGTTCCGTTTTGGCAGGTCCAGGTCATCTGCCCCAGGTCTCAGGTGTTGTGTCATCGGGGTTTCTGGGGCTCGCTCCAACAAAGGTCCTGTTTTGGAGGTGCAGTTTCTGATCGTTGCATGGATGATTTTCTTGGAAGGGTGAGGGTGGTGGTGGTGATTGTGTTTGGTTGTTACGTTGAGGTGTTTTGGATTGCGTCTCCATGATGTCTAGTCAAGTAGTCTAGGAGTAGCGCCGTGGCAGTGTTCGGCGGGTTCCAAAGTGGTGGTTGAGGTCTGAATTCACCCCGGTGTAAGAGTCTACTATGGGACGATCTCCAGCCTGTTCGAGGATAATCATGATCCTTATGTCTACTGTGATGCGATTCATGGACCAACGAGGACACCATGATCCTTGGGATCCTGTAACCAGGTCGCTTCAATCCCAGGGGGTGACAGTAGTTCATGACACCCTGCACTGAAGCCAGACGATGCCCAACCCCAAGCAATGAAGGTAAACGGCACAGTAGGGGCCAGATGCCTTCCACACGACGCGGCCAAAAACTGACCAAACACAGAGACGCAATCCAAGCATGGCAAAAACATCCCTGAAACTCGTCGAAGTCACCAAAGCCTGAATTGAGACACCGCTAAATCATGGCTCCGAAGTTTATGGGGCTCTTCTCCCGTTTTTTAGAGACTTTCTGCCAGAGGTAGGGGCTTGCTCCAGGCTCTGAACAAATAGCCATGGTGGCAAGTCCTGCTTCGTTCTGGGGGTTTGCTGGGTTGCAAAGCGAGTGTTGTTCCAGGTGCAGGTCTCTCAGGCTAGCTCAGCTCTGCACAGATAACACCTCATGTAACTGCCAGTCAGCGGTATTTGCACGTGGTCGGTGCATGGATGCTTAGCTTTAATCAAAGCGTCATGAAGCCTTACTAGTCATCACTGAGTTAACCGTTCTGACCAATAGAAATAATGAAGTACGAAGTGGGGAACGTCAGTGTTACGGAGATTTGAAATTTACCACATCAATGCACAGCAACACATCACCTCAACAATACATCACGTCAATGATACATCACCTCAATGTAGGGCGGCATGGTGGATCTTGGCGGGCTTGGACTGCTGAGGGGTAGGTGTGCGACGCACTACATCAATGCATTGAAAGCATCCAATTCATATTGGATTGGTTATCATCATCCTCCTTTGTCAACCGTGGACCATAACCCATTGGTTTGAGGTAACGTTGTGGATTGTGTAAGTTTTTCGAACGCGCGTGCGGCTGACAAGGGGCCTTTTGGACACAAGTGAACTGCACCGAACCAATTTTTTGCCTCCTGTGGACACGCAACCTGAAGACATCAAATCCAGCCCCGTGGGCATCGCACACTGCAAACATCAACATCAAAATTCTTTTCGTCTGAGCATTTCAAACTGTGTCATCAAAAGTTTTCTCTCACCTCTAGACATTGCATGTGCGAAACTAGTTGAAGACATCAAGTCGCCAGCCCCCTTTACGTTACATGCTGAAAATATCAACTCTCCCTGCTTGGGGCCACTCCATGCGCGCTGAAAGATCGAGATGAAAACCGATTCCAGACATCAGATCCCTTGCTTTCTCTCGACGGTAAGAGCTTTTTTGCGCAACTCCTGTGGATTACGAAGCAAAATTGCGGAACGACTATTCTTGGTCTTACCTGAAGCCACGACCTCCGAGTTTCAACGAGGTTGGAACATGCAACCGCTGAGTTTTACAATACGACAGTGAGGTTTCACGACCCAAGTTTCAATATAAACAGATGAATTTCAGTAAAAGTAATTAGTTTGAAAATGCAACTGCAACCATGTGCTCGAAAATTCTGAATCAGGTATAGAGACACCTCCGTGTTGTGTGGGTTGTTGCTGGAATTCACGACGGTCTAAGGATGTGATGCTCTCAGTTCTTGCAAGCATCTTCCTCATCCTGGTGGCTGGTGCTGGCATCCATTTTCTTCAGACGCTTGGATTATGTTTATTGAAGAGCCTAGTCCAAGCATGTGCCAAACCGGATGTTTGGCGACCAGTCATTTGTGCCGGGCTTGCCTCTGGTGGGGTAGGTTTTGTCAATTTTTTTCTGAGGCCTTCTTGGGCTTTCATCAAGCATTGATTGAGACTTCAGCAGTGTTTCATTGGGGGTCTGTTTCAGGTTTACGAAGGGTTCCATTAGCTCAGGGTTTCATTGTGTTGTCTCCTAGGAATCAGTATGATTCCATCAGGGTTAGGTTTTCTTTCGTTTTTTTGAACGTTCTGCTGTGTTCATACTGTTTACCAGGTGTCATTGCATTTCTTTCAAAAGCTTTCATATACAGTAGTCTCTTAGCCTTTTTTTGGGGTCAGGGGTGCATTAGGATGTGATTGGGTCTTTGATTTGGGTTTGTTGATGGTTTTAGTGGAGTTTCATCCTGGCGGTCGTTCCAACAGGCAAAATGGACGTTGCTTGCAATGCACCGTCAAAGGTCAGGATCGCTCTTTTATTCGATACTAGAAGTTTTCTGTGCACAAGTCATATTTTCATATGTCTCTGAAGCCATCATGTCAAGGTCATCGTTGTCTTATTCATAGGTAGATATGTCCATCAATGGTGGCGCACAGATTCTTTTCATTATGGTGATTGCCAGACCTGGGGGCTTGCAACTGTCATAGACACCCGCAAGTATGTGTCCTGAATCTATTGCAAGAAATGTCTAAGACTTGCCAATCATGGAGAGGGTTGATTGCTAAGCTGCAGTGGCTGGTGCGGCAACTGCACATTGGTGTTACTGTTATTGCCAGAGGGCAGTTAATGGTGAACCATCTGTCAACGAGGTGTTCAACAAATACTTTCGGCAATAGCAAAGGAGAGGAGCATCCCGAGAAGAGTTCTCCAGAAAAGGCAGCTGCTGACGTTCAGGTTTCCAGAATCATTCAGATGTGAGCGCTGAGCAACAGCTTGCTAGACAGAATAAGAAGCGACGGCAACCCGTAGGCAGCCAGAGCTGTTATGCGCCATCAATGCACAACTCATGAAGCATATAGGAATCGCACATTTCCTTTCCGAAAGACATAGCCTGTAGGAAGGTGAATCGACGTGTCATTTTGTATGGCGACATATCCATTTGTCTGAACATCAATCCATATATCTTTTCCATCTATATGATATCTGTTTGTCTACTTATCTGTCTATGTAGTATCTACCTTTATCCCTTTTCTGCTCGCCCCTCACAGATCTCCAATCTTGAAAGCGGAGCTATGATGCCTTTGTTCACCTTTAGAGGTAAATTCAAATGACTGTGAGCGAACACCTTTGACAAGACCTTCTACGTCCAACCCCCCATATTACCGCCTTTCGGTTTGATGCACTCTCTGTGGAGAGAACATCTACACACGCGAACAGAAACTGTCCAAACCGTCTAAGGCATGAGGCAAGCTGGAAAAAATGATAGGATCCACAGAAAGCACAGCTTGATGACCCAACATTGAGGCTTGCTGCATGCTAACAACAAGCCCTGGAAAAAGGAAGAACGTGCTCCAGTTGAAATCTTGGTCGGAGAATGAAGTAGTGCTGCCTGAATTCCTCTCTTGATATGAAAACGTCGCTGCAGGACTGCGCTACTTGCAGTTCTTCACAACCTGCCGGCAGCCGTCGTTTGGGCGGCGATTTGCACCGCGTTTGCCATCCTCTTGTGGCATCCTTGTTGGCGGAAACGCATGAAGCGCTGGCGCAGTTTCCCGTATGACCTTGTCTGAGCAGAATGTGAGTCCAGCAGTCTACAGTTGGGCTGCCACTCTCACTGCAGGGGGTTATGCATACCATGTGTTGGCATTCGCATGTTTCACACTGTCGTTTCCAGAGCCGGTGTACCAGCTTTTTGGGACGTTTCACTTTGAAATTTTTGGCTCAGATTGTAAGCAGCTCGGCCAAGACGAGACCAAAAACAGGGTCACTGAAAGCTCTGCGAGGTACAGGGTTGTCCTTACATGGTGGCATGGTGGTACCTAGAACCTGAGAAACAACCAGATTTTGATAGGTGGATATCGACCTACCGATGCCGCAGGTGCATTTGGGAGGCCAACTTGATTGTCAATGGTCAGGTGCCAGCAGCTCTGGGGAGAGGAGTCCGTGACATTTCGTCCTTTTTTTCGCTGAGGCAGAGTTGATTGGCAAATTTGGCAAGTTGGGGATAGGTTTGACATGGTTTGGAATCAGTCATGTCGTGGTTTGGATAGAACTGCGTGGTCGTTTGCTTGAAATCGCTTTTAGAGCACGTGAGATGTGTGAGGCAGACCTTGGACAAGTTGTTGGTGATGCAGAGGGAAGACATCACCGAGCTGTTCAAAATCATGGATGGCAATCCAGTAATTGTGCGTCTCCTTGACTTCCGGTGGCTGAAGCTACGGTGTCATCGAGAAGACAGCTGCTGAGGTGACAAAAGAGCAAGAAGTCAATTTTGTCTACAAGATTGGCACCATGATCGAGCTCCCACGCGCAGCCCTGCAAGCAGGCAAATTGCCTGAATTCTGCAGGCTCCTTTTAGCCAGAGTACAAAACCAAAGGCATGGTCTAGCAAGATCCTTTCGTAAGCTTGGATCCTGACGGTGTTGGCGAGTTGATCACCATGGCAGTTCAGAGAGGTCGCAGCACTCGGCCAGACATGAAGATGGGCATTTGCGGTGAGCATGGCGGAGATCCTGCCTCCATTGAGGTGTGCGAGAGGATCGGCCTGGACTACGTGAGTTGCTCTCCATTCAGAGTTCCTGTTGCTCGACTCGCAGCAGCTCAGTCTGCTTTGAAGACAAAGGGCGAGGAGGCAAAGAAGAGCTCGACTAAGGCAACCAAGCCTCGGGTGCAGAATTTTGGCCCTTGGTGAGTTGGAAGTTGGCATGTGCAGATTTGAAGACTGTTTAAGTGTTTAACTTTAAGCTCATTTTGATCAGTTTGATTCGTTTCGATCATGCAAAAGGCATGGGCTGACAATACGTCACCCAAAGCCATTTTGATGCGAGCTGCCTCAGCAACCCGATGAACTGAATTTCACCATAAGTAGCCAATCTTTTGCCATTGTTTGTCATCAATTCTTGGCCAAGCACCAAAGTCTGTTTTTGTCCTGGTTCAGTTGCTTTGGATTGCTCGCATTTAAGAGATTTCAAGGACTCTGCTGCAAGGGACTTCCGTTCGGAAGGTTTGTGGCTTTATTCAGAAAAAAATGATAGATATGATGGGACCTGGATGCTGTGGATGGGCTTGAGGATGAATTGCACTTAACCTGAGAACGTGAAAAATGAAAAGGATGTGCCACAGTGGAAGCGAATCGTTGGACTGCTTGATCTGCTAAGTTCGTTAGTTCGTTCTCTCACTTCAAACAGACGAATTGCTTGAGACAGCTGAATGAACGAGGTGCTCCAAGCTGCATTTGAGGTTCAAGAGTCCAGATAGCATCAGATAGCCGTACTTGGCTTTTGCATTTGCCATGGCAAAGTGGGTCTACGACTTTGGAGATGGCAAGGCATGAAGATGCATAAAGGGCTTTGAACATTCTTGAAGTGTCATAATGACTCGTAAAGAGGTGTAGAGAGCTCTTGTGAACTTGTAAGGCTTGGTGCTCTGCAGTGAGCTGTCGAATTGTTGAAACCTGTTTAGATAATTATGAATTCTTCTTATGTTGAGGCTGATGGCCGAGCGGAGATGAAGAACTTGCTAGGTGGAAAAGGTGCAAATCTGGCTGAGATGGCCTCCATTGGATTGCCCGTGCCTCCGGGATTCACTATCACAACGGAGTTTTGCACGCACTTCTACCAGAACGGCTGCCAGTATCCCAAGGAGCTCGAACAACAGGTGCGCATGATGCATTCGGGAGAGTTGGCCAGCTGTCGCAACGATGTAGGTTGTCTCTCTGAGATGTCTGAAGTCATTCAAGATTTTGTCTTGTGGCATTGATCCTTTGTTCTCAGGTGGAGAAATCCTTGAATTTGGTCGAGAGCCGCACTGGACGCAAGTTCGGCGACAACACCAATCCTCTGCTGGTGTCCGTGCGCTCTGGAGCACGCGCGTCCATGCCAGGACAGACATGTTTCTGAAGTGCATCTCAATGGCCTAAGATTTTTCACATTTCAGATGAAACTTGATGATACTCTATAGCACCAGCTTCTTGTAGCATGAAGTAAAGTTGAGATAAGATCAAATGGTTTCAGCGATTACTGCCAGCAGAGTCCATGTTTGAGTGAGCCTGTGAGGAATGATGGACACAGTGTTGAATCTGGGTTTGAACGACACCACAGTGGAGGCTTTGGCGAAGAAGTCTGGTGACCGTCGCTTCGCTTTCGACAGCTACAGGCGCTTTGTGCAGATGTATTCGGATGTTGTCCTCGGCATTGAGATCAACCACTTCGAGAAGCACTTGGAGCGCGCCAAGGAGAAGCGTGGCGTCAAGCAGGAGAAGGGTT
>VSDK01017400.1:103235-133895 GCA_009767595.1 Symbiodinium kawagutii | reverse complement strand
GGAGTTGCCTTCACTCGCGATCCTTCCACTGGCAAGAACGAATTCTATGGTGAATTTTTGGTCAACGCTCAAGGAGAAGATGTTGTGGCAGGCATCCGCACTCCACAAGAGCTTACCATCAGGGCTCGCCAATCCCATGGCTCCGACTTGCCATCCTTGGAAGAGGTCATGCCAAACATCTTCAAGGAGTTGCTCTCTGTGCGAAAGCAGCTCGAGACTCACTACAAGGACATGCAAGACATCGAGTTTACGATCCAGCAGGGCAAGCTCTACATGTTGCAGACCCGCAATGGAAAGCGTACAGCTCCTGCTGCTTTGCAGATTGCGGTTGACATGGCCAACGAAGGCTTGATCACCAAGTCGCAAGCTCTTTTGAGTTTGAAGCCGGATTTGATCGACCAGCTCTTGCATCCTACTCTCGACCCCAAGGCCAAGAAGGACATCATTGCCAAGGGCCTTCCAGCCTCTCCTGGTGCAGCCGGTGGCAAGGTGCTTTGGAGAAAAAGTCTGAAACGTCAATTCTGCCTCTCTGTTTACACATGCTTCTGAGAATGACAGCTCACAAACAGATGGTGTAACCTCCACCATTCGCTGAACTGGACTTGATTGAACATGTTTGCATGTGCAAGGCCATTTTCTTTATGTGATTCCTGGGTTTGACTTCGGCTCAGGTCGTGTTCTCGGCTGATGAAGCCGTGCGACGATGCAAGGATGGTGAGAAGGTGATCCTGGTTCGCATTGAGACCAGCCCTGATGACATCCATGGTTTGCACGCAGCAGAGGGAGTTTTGACCACCAGAGGCAAGGATTGCCCAAGAGGGAAGTGCTTGAAATCTTGGGAAGATTTGTTGATGTAGAGGTGAGATGAGGCAAGTACACCCAATGTAGGAGGATCGGGCAGATTTGGACAGTCTGAAGTGATGGTATTGCGTACAGTTGGCTATTTTGTGCCAATGCAGGTGGCATGACCAGCCATGCTGCAGTGGTTGCTCGTGGCATGGGACGGCCATGTGTGGCTGGTGCTGGCAGCATCACCGTGGACTATGCTGCTGCCAAGCTCACAGTGGGCTCAGTGACTGTGACCGAAGGACAAATCCGGGATGAATTTTACTTTCTCACATAGGATCATGTGTGGCATTCTTCCTCACTTCTGTTGGATCTGTTGGTGTCAAGTTCAAAGAAATATGGACCCTTTCCATTGAGAACTTGCGGCATCTATTCCGTTGAATATCAAAATGCAAATTATCGCTAGCTGCAAAAAGATTTTCTTCCTTGTCGTTCCGTGGCATTTTTCTCCTTGTGGGACGGTCAAGCAAACGACCGAACCCCCCCCCGCCGGCAGGCCAGATCTTGACTATCGACGGGGCAAGTGGGGAGGTGATGGTGGGAGAGGTTCCAACAGTGCTTTGGCAGAAATCAGTCTCCGAATTCTCTCCTGATTGTTTTGCATTCAGTGTAGACTGACACTTCTCTTCATGTTTGCTTTTTTTCATGATTTCGGCTGTCTTCTGACGCATCCGAACGCTTGACTCAGGTGCCACCACAGCTCTCCGGATCCTTCGGAACCATCATGCAGTGGGCAGACGAAGTGCGTGACATGAAAGTCCCTTCCTGAACATGGCTGTGGTTTCTTTTTCTTTCAAATGTAAATTTCAGATGCATGATGCAGAGTTGATTTCAGGGCAAGTTGGGTAGATTTGACATCCTGCAATCATGTTTTGGCCTAGATCGAATCGTCTCGTCATTTGCTTGAAATCGTTTTGAGAGCATGTGAGATGTGTGAGGTCCGAGCCAATGCCGAGACCCCTGCAGATGCCCGACAAGCAAAGGAATTCGGTGCAGAGGGCATTGGTCTGGTCCGCACTGAGCACATGTTCTTTGAAGGACAGCGAATCGTGGCCATGCGACAGATGATCTTGGCTACTGATGAGGCTGATCGACGACAGGCCTTGGACAAGTTGTTGGTGATGCAGAGGGAAGACATCACCGAGCTGTTCAAAATCATGGATGGCAATCCAGTGACTGTGCGTTTGTTGGATCCACCACTGCACGAGTTCATCCCTCACACAGAGGCAGAGATGGCCTTAGTCGCCAAAGCGGCAGGTGTCCCTCTGGATCGAGTGCGTAGACGTGCCGCTGAGCTGCAGGAGGCTAACCCGATGCTTGGGCATCGTGGCTGCCGATTGGCCATCACCTATCCCGAAATCTGTGAGATGCAGGCACGAGCCATTTTCGAGGCTGCGGCTGAAGTAGGCCGAAGCTCCAAAAAGCAACCAGTGGCTGAAGTCATGGTGCCCCTGGTTGCAACAGTTGAAGAGCTGAAGCTGCTGAAGGGTGTCATCGAGAAGACAGCTGCTGAGGTGACAAAGGAGCAAGGAGTCAATTTTGTCTACAAGATTGGCACCATGATCGAGCTCCCACGTGCAGCCCTGCAGGCAGGCAAATTGGCAGAGATGGCCGAATTCTTCAGCTTTGGCACCAATGACTTGACCCAAACCACCTATGGCTTGAGCCGAGATGATGCAGGCTCTTTCTTGCCAGAGTACAAGGCCAAGGGCATTGTCGAGCAAGATCCTTTTGTGAGCTTGGATCCTGATGGTGTTGGCGAGTTGATCACCATGGCAGTTCAGCGAGGTCGCAGCACTCGGCCAGACATGAAGATGGGCATTTGCGGCGAGCATGGCGGAGATCCGGCCTCCATTGAGGTGTGCGAGAGGATCGGCCTGGACTACGTGAGTTGCTCTCCATTCAGAGTTCCTGTTGCTCGACTCGCAGCAGCTCAGTCTGCTTTGAAGACAAAGGGCGAGGAGGCAAAGAAGAGCTCAACTAAGGCAACCAAGCCTCGGGTGCAGAATTTTGGCCCTTGGTGAGTTGAAGTTGGCATGTGCAGATTTGAAGACTGTTTAACTGTTTAACTTTAAGCTCATTTTGATCAGTTTGATTCGTTTCGATCATGCAAAAGGCATGGGCTGACAATACGTCACCAAAAGCCATTTTGATGCGAGCTGCTTCAGCAACCCGATGAACTGAATTTCACCATAAGTAGCCAATCTTTTGCCATTGTTTGTCATCAATTCTTGGCCAAGCACCAAAGTCTGTTTTCGTCCTGATTCAGCTGCTGTGGGGTGCTCGCATTTAAGAGATTTCAAGGACTTTGCTGCAAGGGACTTCCGTTCGGAAGGTTTGCGGCTTTATTCAAGAAAAGTATGATCAAATCAAGCACGAGTGGGTGGGTTTACCCAACAAAAGACCCAAGGTTTGAGGGATCCTTTCCAAAAGCGTGATTTTGAAAGCAAGGATAACATTGGCCATTTGTAGATTATATCAGAAGTCGTGGGATGTACAGTATATGAAGCAAGTGTCATTGTGACGCCGAAAGTGGTTCTGAGATAATGTTGCTAGTGACCAAACCATTGGCAAGACATAAGTCTGAAATCCCCACACAATCTGCACACAAATTGAGCATTGCAGCATCAACTTCCATTTCAGAACATCCAAGATAGCAGTTTGTGAATCCACCTGGGTTTTTCCACAGATGTTGGTACCTCCCTTGGTCAGCATTGTCCATTCGAGTCCTATCGCATGTGTGACTCCGAAGTAGTTTCGGTTCAACGAGGAACCTCACAGGTGGAGCAACACCTTTCGTTCCAGTACCAGCCGCAACTGGTTCGGAACCCAATCGGTGCTTCACAGATTGCGTGATGTGAAATTGCTGCCATGAATTCATGCACTTTCTTCAGCGCCATTTGAGAACTCGCATTGGTTCGTCCTTGTTGAGAAATCGAGATTGAAAGAGTATCTGTTCTTCGAAGGAATCAGGAAATTCCAACGATTCCAACTGGAGTGAAGATTCGGATGTTCACGGGATTTTCACGGGATGTGCACTGAGCCACAGCACGTTGTTTGCCAGGTGAACTGAAAAGATGACTGCAGCTGGATACTCAGCCATGGCTGCGTCAACCTTGGATGGCAAGGTCGAGATGAATGTCATTTGGGTGTCCATAGGATTCCATAGATAACGTTGATCCGTGTAGTTATTGACCATATGGTTGTTGACAGTACTTACGAACCATTTGATCATTGTAATCATTTGCTATCAGCCATATGAGTCATATGATGCATTCATATCGTACTCATAGCCATAGTTATGATCATGATGCGTTCTAAACCGACCGAGGATCAAGTGTTATTACCATGAATTACTGACCATCAACTAAAATCAACCAAGCCATTAACAGGAGATCCATATTGATGGATGATGATCTAGTATAGAAATATGGGTGTTTTTCTTGGTATGGACACATTTTCTCCACAAATAGCTGGTGATCCACCCTCAAAACTAGGTGGTTTATCGATTTGAATCTCTCATGATCAATCTTATCACTCCTAGTGAACCTCCATGGATTTCCAATGCTCAACATCACAATGAACCTCAACCCCGGGAAGTTACTCACTTGTCCTTGGGCCGACCATGGAGCCGAAGGCTGTTGCCGATTATGCGCTGCAGGACGCGTCGAGCAATCTGGTCAAGGGCTACCATCAATTATGCAGAAGCATTTGGTGACTCATGGTGGTGAGAATGATTGATATCCCATCATTAACTAATAATGATGATAACTAAGAAGTGACAATTGTTCACAATTACCATGACCAATTATTGATATCCCATTGACCAATAAGTACAATGGTATCCATGGTCATGATGTGATCATTCTCAAATGGTTACAGTGGTTGATGGCGATGTATCGAGTTTAGATTCGATTTCAGTGGCCTCATGGAAAGGGTTTGAAGAGTAGTTAGTTCATTTGATTCTTATTAGATTGGTTCGTATTCATCCTGACTTATTGTTAAAGATGCCATGTTAGTCTATTCAAATGATTGTAACTGAGCTGGGACTCCTGATCACCAACCCGCGGAATGAATCCAATCAATAGCCTTTCATCGGAGTTTCATCCCTTTTTATCTGCAGTTTTTGACCACCTTCAACTATCAATAGGTAGCTTCTTATTGATAGTTATGAGCCCCGAGTATCAACGACCTGGTCAATCTATCAAGACCATCGAACCAATCACAGTAGCTGGTTGTTTTTGCTGACTCTTGGTGATCTTAGCTATGATTAACCATTCTTGTTGACCATTCTTATTAACCGTTCCTATTAAAAATTCTTGCTGATTCTAGGATTCGCTAAGCTTTTATCAACCATTCAAAGCTATGTACCATCCAGAAACCATTCTCAGGCTTTGGTTCATCATTGATCAACCTTCAGGAATCATTCATTCATCATGGACCATTCATTTATCATTGAATGACCATTCATTTCAGCATTCCTTCAGCATGGATTCAACACCTGATTCACCAACCATGAACTATTTCCCAGCTGACCCTAGCATTTTCGATTACCATTCTCAACCACTGTCTAATCATCAATCGAAAAAGCGGTAGTAGTTCGTTCGACTAATTCAAGACTATGATTGTCAATCATGATTCGCCAATTCATCATTATCATCCACCAACTAATCATTTCTCAACCCTGGATTCATCAGTGACAGAGCTTTGTGAACTATGCATCAATGCATGGACTAGCTATTAGCTGCCATCAAACACAGCACGGCAGAATTACTGGTATCAATTACCACTCACTGCGAACCCGGTATTAATCCGTTGATCATTATGAACAATTACTAAGCCTCATGAATTATCATTGACATCCCTCAACTCATCAGATGGAGCCTCATCATCCCTCAACTCATCTCAATTCATCCCATCCTGAGCCATCTATGGATCCCATCAGATGATCCCATCATTTCGTAGCAACCACTGGATGAACCCATCATGGCCAGGAGATGCGTTTAGGTACACCGCCCTCCAGGCGTTGTCCTACACCTCCCAGTCAGACGCTGAGGGTGGTGCAGAGGGCAGGGATTAACAAATAAGAATGTACTATGGATATTTATCAATAATAGAGAGAAAAAAAGGAATCATAGAGATCCAATTCCAGTGTACTTACAGCCTATATATACGATATTCTTGCCAAAAAAATGATAGAAATCCAAGGTTACCCATAAAACCAACAAACAATTTGGCAAACAAATGATTCAAATTCGGATTCTGGCAAAAATTTTTGGAATCAAAACTTACAATCAACTGGAATGATTCCCTTCAAAATTATTTCCACATTTTATCAATCTAACCAAATCCATATTCATATATCATTGAGTAAGAAAGGATATTTTCGAAACACATATGACCCTTTTTTTACGAACAGAAACAGGTAATATCGGTTAAGTAGATTATTTATGTGGGCAAAGATTGTGCTTAAATCAATCGAATCCCACAAACAAAACAAAACATACAGCAATGAAGGGATAAAAATCCATCAATACTTTCTTTCTTTTTCGTTCTTTCTTTCTTTCTTTCTGTCTCTTTCTTTCTTTCTGTTTCTTTCTTTCCGTTTCTTTCTTTCTGTTTCTTTCTTTCTGTTTCTTTCTTTCTGTTTCTTTCTTTCTTTTTCTTTCTTTTTCTCTCTTTCTTTTTCCTTTTCTGTTTATTGGTTGTTCTCTTCGTCTACCTGTCAGGTTGTTTGTCTGTTTGTTTTTCCGTCGGTGTGGAAATTTATGTAGCGAAACGATTTATATAAGCAAATACAATGCAGCAATTGCCGTCCGTGTTCTTCAAATGCTGTGGGTCTCCCAGTAAAGGGATTGATGGAGGGAGGGGGTGGGGGGGCATATTGGCAGCAAAGGGGGATTATGTTTGGGCAGAGTACCGTTTTGTAGCGCAAATATTGAAAAATCAAAAAGTTCAAAACATCGCAACAGTTCAGATTTGTTTTTGGTTTTTGACATTTTTTCTTCTGTCTCTTTTTTTAGGATTATGGGCTTTTTCTGTTTTTTGTTTAATTCAAAAGTTTATCAATTGTTTCAAGGCTTTCAAATTGATGTTCTTTCTATTGGCTGATGCCTTAGCCAGATTTGGAAACATGGCCAGCTTTTTTTTTCTCTACATTTGGGGCTTTTTTGTTCAGACCAAGCTTTCTCGCAATCTCCAGCTGTTTCTACTGGCAAGTTATTCGCCATGCATGGTTTGACTCATTCGTCAGCTTGCGACAAATGTATGGTGTGTGTCGGGCTCCAGATTTCAATGTATTTTCGGTATGCATCATCATGGATGAAATACTTATCTAGGCATTCGGGCATTGGGCCAACAGGTCGCAGGCTGGTCCTAGGTCCTAGGTTGTAAATCTTGTCGCTGAAGTGTAGGTCGCTGCGCGGCGCAGCTTGTGCTGTATCAGTGTATGGTTTGGTGCTGCCAATACGCTATTTAAGGGATGATGGCCGCAGCCAACCCCATGGTGATTTTATCGCCATATTATATTCAAACATGGCAATTCTAGGGAGCACACGGCGTAAAAGGAAATCATACCAGGTGGCCACATCCAATCTGCAGCTTTATCAAAAGAAGTTTCGAAGAGGAATTCCGAGTTACGGATCCGCAAACAGCTTACAAAATATGAAATTGGAATAGCGAAGAGTAGAGAAGCGTAGAGAAGAGTAGAGAAGAGTAGAAAAGAGTAGAGAAGAGTAGGGAAGAGTAGAAACATGTAGAGAAGAGTAGAGAAGAGTAGAGGAGAGTAGAGAAGAGTAGAGAAGAGCAGAGAAGAGTAGAGAAGGGTGGAGAAGGGTGGAGAAGAGTAGAGAAGAGTAGAGAAATCGAGAGAAGAGCAGAGTAGAGAAGAGTAGAAAAGAGCTGAGAGACATGTAAATAAGAGTAGAGAAATGTATGGAAAGATTGGCTCAGACCATGTGTTCTCAAGGTTTTGCTTTCCCGGCCAGCCGGCTGCGGAAGAAACCCAAGCAGAAACAGAAGCCTAGCCCAAAAAAGCAAGGAAGCCTGCCCCTGAGCAAGGCCAGGCCTCAGTGTTTTCCAAGGCAGAGCAGGAAGCCAAGGCGGTCAGTGGCCGTCTCCTCCTTCTTGGCAGTGCTAAACCTGAGAAAGATGACCAAGCTAGGTGGACCACGGTGAAAGGGTCACTCCGTGCTAGTGATTGGAGCGCTCCCATTTGTTCTTTCAGCAATTTCTTCACTCGCACTGTTGAGAAGACCAAAGATGCAGCGTGGACATGTGTTGTTCTGATCCATGACGAGGAACAAAGAGAGGAGATAGATGCGGTTTTGCTAGGGCGACCCAGTGTTAAAGCTACAGTGCTGCCTGCCACTCGTGACGCGGGCTTGGAGAAGGACGGTCCCTTGTGTAAGCGAGGAGCCAACAATTTTTCCGCAAGTAGATGCTTGACTCCGTGCCAGCAGCTTGACGCCAGCAAAATCAGGAGCCACATGAAAAGCCTTATCGTGGGACCTGTGAAAAATGACCAAGGTTCCTGTTTTTTGCATCTTGTTAGATGTCGCAAAGGCATTCCATCCGCTTTGGACTTCGAAAGGTCTTCAAGCGCCCGCTCTTTGTCAAGATGCCCAGAAAATCCGCTGCATACACATGCCCCTTTTGCAAGAAGGGAGCTGGCAACTTGCCTACATCCAAGTACTTGCGGGGACTGACCAAGAGGAAACACTTGGAAGAGCGCAAGAAGGCTCCTGAAGGGACAGCTGTCTCCCAGATGTACCATGCTTGGAGGAAGATGATGGGATCAAAAGGGAACATCAGCCAGACAAGCGCTAAGAATGCGAAGGCACTTGCAAGTGCCATCCGCGAGGCGAAAGAAGATCGCGATGAACCGGTTGTGATTTTGAGAAGGTACTTCAAGAAGCAGCAGAGACACATGTCAATCATCGCTTGCAAGAAGTGCTTGAAGATGTCACACTGGAAGTCTTGGAGGAGTACTTGCAACCCGGTTGACTTGGAGAAGCGCTGCGCCAGAGGTCAATATCAGAGAGTTCCACCTTCAACCAGTTCTACACCATTTGCAGTCCAGCTCCAGTTGTGGAAGCAATGCCGCAACAAAGTATGGCCAGTCCAATTGACTGGCAGTGCCCGTGGTGTAACTATTTTTTGCCTTGGCTCAGGCCAAGCAGCCGCAAAGCCAGCGTCCGTGGGCGTTTCCAACTTGGTAAGCATGCGCTTGCCAACGCCGCTACTGGTAGCGATTGATGATTCTTCAAAAAGACCGGAGCCAAACGGGACCGCCGAAGTGTTCTGGTCAAAGTTTCGCGCGCGGAAAAGCAGTGTAACTCATCGCAAACGCTGGGCCAGGAGTTGGTCGCCTGTGTCAATTGCTTCCATTGGTGCGAAAAGCATCCTGCTTGCTGCAAGAATTTGTAGTTTCCCATGCGCGTGTCCACGCGACCGTGCGTACGAGTGCCCAGGCTGTCTTTTTGGCGTCGCCAAATTGTTGACATAGCCCGTTGCTGAGGGTAGAGCTACAATTTGACACGTTTTTTTTCTTTTCTGGCGGGTTGGAATTTTTTAGCCTAAGGTTGCGCATTCAAGTGGGTTCCATGCTTGCGCAGCAGCTGGGATGGCAAAATTTTTGTGGTTATATACATGAGTTTTGATGTTGTGTGTAGCTCTGTGATTTGGGTTTTACTTTCCATCCAGTGGGTAACTTTTTTTCAAAAATGTGTGTAAATAATTGCGGTAGTTGCTACAACAAGAACTATCATCAAACGAGGGGTTTCTGAAAAAAACATGATTGCTTTGCTTTGTTTTTTACGGCTTCGACGGGCATTTTGCCTGGTGTTGACTACAAGGTTTCTTATGGTTATTGTGATCCATATGGGTCATTGTGTCTTTTAATTTTTAATGTTTATTCTGGGGGTGGCTCTGTTTCGGTTTTCAGTGTGATTGTGGTATTTGCGTGTATGGTTAGTTATGAATATTGGGTTATTCATACTTGTCCTGCTTACTTGTTATTGGTGGTAATGAAAAAACATTGCGGTTTATTATGACCATGCCTTGCCAGCGTTCTCACCATTGGAATGGCAACCATAGTTTTGATCACTTTTGTTGGAACACAAACTCAAAATAATTGTGAAAAACACTTGGGCACGCAACCAGGCTACCACTGTAACGTATCCCCTTACTAGTCAGAACAGGCCCATATCAATCATTCTCTTGACCACGAACGTTGAAATAATGAAATATTCATCAGCCAAACAAATAATTAGGGTTGTTATATGGTTTGGTTGAGGTCACGCCGATTGGATGCCCAGACAACTAACAAATTATTCATGATTATTGCGGTCGCAAGGGGTGCCATTAGTGAATTAAGATGTGCCATAACCATAACTGAAATTCATTCCACGATGGATGGCCACGTGATTTCTGTGTTCCATATGTTGCACCACGAACTTACCATCCATAGTGTAAAATTCCATGTTCATACTTGGATCCGGGCCATGTTTTAAACTAGTCTGGAAAACATCGTTCTTTCGGTCTTTGGATTTGGATCAATCCGGATTAATCCTGACAGACAATCACTTCGAGAAATCAAACAAAATCAAAAACAAATCAAAACAAATAAAACAAACCACAAACAGTGTTGCGGAGACTACTTGAATCCAGGCCATGAAGTCTGGAAGACATGTTTTTTTGTTTTCTGGTTTTCTCGAGGTCTTTCGTTCCCAGGGTTAATCCAAATTAATCCAGAACGTAAAGGCAGACAAACAGCAGATAGCCAGAATTCATTTCTTTTAGGCAAGTATTAGGTGGCGTTGACTGCACATTGAATACCTTATTGTTTCCAAGGACTGCTGCGAGAACAAAAAACGATCCCCAACATAATTCAATATCATTTCGTGGTGTTATGTCTGAAAACAAACCGTTGTCAGCGCCCACAACAAACCTTTCTGGTTCCAATAAAGACATTTGATTTGTGAAAAACCCCGTTCATGATGCCCGCAGCCACCTACAGGTGGAGCCATTGGAAGACCCTGCGATTCAGGTGCTGGGAACTGGTTTCGTTTTTCTGAGGACAGTTGGCATGTTGTAGGCAACAGCTACATGATGTCATGAGGATTGGTTGATCGTTTTGTTTCGTTTATCCTCATGACATCATGGAAGCTGGCAAGCACTCTATGAGCTTTGGCATTGTTGAATGTAATGAATACCCAATGGCTGCGAAGTCAAACAGCAAGGGACCTAACAGCAACTATGCAATGGGAACATTGAAGATCAGTTGCCGACAGGTGAGCCGTGATGTGATGGTACGGTGTTTCGTCATTGCGCCTGCTGACACATTGTGAAACCAGTGGTGAATTCAGCAAAACCCGTCACACACACAGACACACTATATTACGAATAACCTATGAATACGTAGAACCCGAACAGGAAATCGTGACGCAGTTTTGCTTCCGGAACTGATGCACTGGCCATTTCAGGGGCTGTGCCATGTAAGCCCCGCTTCCCTCATGACAGGAGTCCCCGCTGGGATTTCCCCTTCCACAATGTGAACAGGCTCCAAGGCGATAGATCGGCTGACTAGCCCAGGAAACAGGAATCAACTTCACTAGGAGGCTTCAGCAGTAAGCTTTGACAACGGTCAGTAGATAATCTTGGTTGCTCATGCTTAATCATGGAAAGTCAAGACATTTGCCAACGGTCAATAGAACCATGGCCAGAACAAGACAATGGTGTAACCTGTTGGTCTTTAGAACCATGGATTCTATATGTTCCTCCAAGAGCCCTTTACCCTACAACCCTTATCATCCCTAAAAATCCCTTACCATAGAACCTTCATAGAATCTTATGAAAAACACCACTTCGTTGGATCCTCCATAAGTCAAACTGCTCGTGTTCGTCCACATGCTTGGGATCCTCGCAGCAGGACTGATTTTTGGGGGACGACGTGTGGTGGAAAACTGAGTCCTGCTCCAGCTGACTGAGCTGGTGGCTGTACATTTGTGCATAAACACGTGGTTTTGATGAGTAGTTTTGATCAAACAACGTGTTCATGCACAAAAGTAAGTGATGAGATTAGAAATACTGAATGCTAATCAAAACCAATCAGTAGTTTTGATCACAACACAGTTTTGGTGCCTCTGAAGTTCTATGAAGTACAAGTAATTGAGCATTCTTTGCGATTATCCCTTTCAATAATCAACTATGAGTGCCATTATCAATCCGTATTAGTATTGCTGGACCCAGTGTGGTGTAGGTTGTGAAGTGCAATAACTGCACATGGCAATCTGATTGATCATTAGCCAATCAGATTCACGGCTTGAGGCAACGCCAATGGGTTTGGCAGCGCTGTGGGAGCCAGCTATGCGAAAGGAGCTGTGAAGTCTTAGCCTTTCACCGCAACATGATGAACTCGTTACCCCGAGAACAACTTACCTAGGGGGAAGGTAGCCGGAGGATCCTTAAAGGGGTTACACATTTGATGATTTTGTCAAGCTCTGTTGCCCAAGCAAGAAGTATATCACCAGAGAGTTAGGGATAAAGATCTGCCATGTGAGTAGCCAGTTGGTCAACTCAGGCGCTGTACACCATGATTTTCTTGAGGTGATTCCGTCACCACTCAGCACCACTCAGCACCACTCAGCACCACTCAGCACGGCGAAAAAACTTTGGGCCTGGTGATTCCGGGTCGCGCTTCAGGAGGTGAAGGAACCCGTGAGTTACAGCGTGCCAGCTCCTGCGGGACCACCTCGCTCGGTGCAGGCAACGGGCTTCAAGGGGTCATATGCGGTGGTGGCTTTCCGCCTGTGGGTTGGTAGTGAACAGATGATCAGGAATTGGTTACCATCATTTATCTATCATGATTTAATGAATAACCGCCATTCACGGTTGGTTTATCAAATTGCTTGTTGATTGATGCAACCGTCGTTTGAGCAACTATTGCTGAAGTAGGACATATCAGAAGTGGATAACCGCATTTGACTTTTTCCTCCATCCTTCAGCGAACATAATGGACAATAAATGCAATTACCTCTTCACAAATCATGATTTTCTGATGTGTTCCAACTGTTGGCTGAATACTGTATCCCAAAGTGCTGGGGATACAAACCCATCCGTTAGCTGAGTATCAAACAGTTAGTTCTTTCACCACAAGATTGGTTCAACGATTGGGGCGAGATCGCAGCTTCCGCAGTTGTGGGTGAGGTGAGCCACGCGTAACAATTTGAGAACGACTAGCCACATGGTTGTCATGGTTGTATCGGGTTCAGTATCGTTGGTTGCTATGGTGAACCATATGTTTAAGAACAGTTGGTGATTTGGCGGTTTGGGATCACAAAAAATGGTGGGTTTCTCAAGTCATAGGGGGTACCCCCAGGCAAATCATCGTTTCTAGTAGCCATTGATAGTAACAGACCATCCATACCTTGGGGGTTCCCTAGTAATAAACCATCCATAACTTGAAAATTCCCAAGTCCTGGCGTGAGAAACACCAGGTTGCCAGGTCACCGATAGCTTACTCGGGACTTCCCAGGGGCCAGTTGTTGAGGTCGCCTCTGGTCGACCCCGGGCCTCTGCATCGCCACAGAAGTTGGGGAGACCTGGGCTGAACTGCCGGAGATCCAACGGTGATGGGCAAGGTCGCGGTTGATCATCAATGTTGACCGTTCAGACATGGTAACGGATTTAAATTTAAGCCATATTTTACTATGAAACCCTGGGAAACCATCAATAAATGGTGGATTTTCCATTGCCAGGTTAGGGACTACCAGAGGGTCAACAGTCGAGCTCAGGGTGGCTGTTTCGGAGTAGAAACAGTGCCGGTCAATGATGCTGCACCTCCGGGAGAATGCGAATTTCATTTTCCTGGCAGAAAAAGTAGCAACCCGCGACTCGGGAAGACCTGTGAAGCAACATGCTGACTCGTTTCTTTGTTGAAGATGACCCTTGGGGGTTTCTGGTCGGAAAGTACAACGGTCTGGTATAAGATGCACGCACACCTTTTTAGTTAAAATCGCTTTGAACATCCTTTCATGAATTTAGATTCGCTATATTCGGGATACCATCTAATCATGTGATTCACGTCATTTTCATCTTTCTAAACACATAACCTGTTTGTTTGATTAGCGCACTTTCATTGATATGCATTTGTTTCTCCAATGTTTTTTCCTTTGACATCTAGTATATTTACACAAGAATGGCAACGGGTTCAAATATTTATTCACAAAATCTACAAGACATTTAGCGCTTTCCATTTTATCAGCTGCTTGCCGTATCATGTTGTCCCATCCAACTCTGATGTGGTACTAAATGTGCTTGATGATTAAATTTGACAATATCATAAGCTTGTATTAGTATATTCATATATATATATATATATTTTTTTTGAATATATATGTGTACATATCTGTACATCAATAAATATATCTATATCTATATCTATATCTATATCTATATCTATATCTATATCTATATCTCAATATATATATATATATCTATATCTATATCTATATCTATCTATCTATATCTATCTATATCTATCTATCTATATCTATCTATATCTATCTATATCTATCTATATCTATGTATATCTATCTATATCTATCTATATCTATCTATATCTATCTATCTATCTATCAATCTATCTATCTATATCTATATATATGTATATATATATATATATATGTATGTACACAACATCACATTGATTAAACGAATCTGCTTTCTTCAAGGACTATATTTTTCCTGTTGCAAACGAGTGTCACCGTAGCCTGTTTGGCTCAAGCGAAGAACGTATACACTGGCGCAAACGAGAACAAGCTCCCAATTCTCTTGATTCTTGAGGCCTTCTGATCGCGGTTGCCCTTGCCACGCTTGCAGAATTGGATGTTGAAAGGAGGGAGGACTGCGTTGGATGGGCTTGCAGGCTCTTATTGGTGTGGCCACAGGTGGAATGCTTTGGCAGCCGAATCTTGCCGAGGCCGCGCAGATCAGGCACGAATTGGCCTGGCACTGCGCCTCAAATAAGAAATGCTTTCGGGCGCGCGACCTAGCAGAGGGCGGTGGCAGAGAGTATGCCCCCAGTCCTGTGACGGACATGGCTGCCACGGGGCCTGCGCATGAGCAGCCGCAGCAAAATATTCAAACATGTGGATCTCAGCGATCAATTGACTAGCCTCCGGGCATGGCTTCGCATGATGCTTAGAGAGAGTGCTATGCTGCATCGCAATCAGTGGCGCGGCAGACGCGTTGGTGAAGCTTCCCATCCTGGGCCCGCCGGCTCCAGGAAAACAGCTCGATTGAGGAGAGAGAAAGAGAAGAATCACGGTTTTTCGTTTAGGTGGGGGGAATCAGTTGATCCAAATGTTGACGCCTGTTCTTGAGAAGATGTTGCAATCCATGTTCCAGTCACTTTTGAGCAGTTTTGCCCAGGGAGGTGGTCCTTGCAGCTTTAGTGACTTGCTGCGCGGTTTGTCCACACCTGCGGCCAAAGTGCAAAAACCTAAGAAGGAGAAGAAAGAGAAAAAGGAGAAGTTGAAGGCGCCCGGTCCTCCTGGTTCTAAGCCGCGGCCCAATAGTGCTGTGCCCAAAGTCAAGTCTGATGAGGGTCAATGGATTGAGGTCACGCACGAACGGCCTCAGGGCCATCAGTTGCAGTGGGAGTTGCGACCCACGGATTGGAATAGCCCGACCGGCCGGTTTGAAAACCTGGCGCGAGAGATTGAGACCAAAGGCGATTCTCTCAAAGGTGTGATCCTATGCCACACTGGTGAACACAAGATAGCCGCTGAGAAAATGTTGATTGGCGCCGGGAAGAAGTTTGCGGTTTTGATTGTCTCACTTGCTTGGAAAAAGGCTGGTCTCCCCGGCCGTGCTGCGCCCCAGCCCAAGGCTTTGCCCGCAGCTGTCAAAGTCGTGTGCAAGCCCAGCGCAGTTGTTCTGCGCAAGTGCTGCCGTGCTTTCTGTTCAGATGATGAGTGGCGCCTGGTCGGGAAGCAGCCCCAAAGGGCCTTTGCTGCTTGGGCTGCCGGTCATAGTGTGACTATTTCTGACCATTCTCGGCACTGTGTCTGGTACTCGTCAACTCGGACTTCGCCAGCGCAGAGCTGCGGATGCTGGTGTTGCGTGGGTTTGGGTGTTGCAACATGTTCCTGCGGAGCGGACTTCTGAGAATGTTTCTGCTTTGTTGAATGCATCCTTCAGCAATGTTTACATGTTCAAGCGCAAGAAGAGTGGCCGTGCCACTTGTGATTTGTTTTCAGGGCAGGTGCCAAGGCTGCTGTCGACATCGTTCCCTTTGTCGTCGCGTCTGAGGTTGGGAACATTACCTAGTGTGGGGACTTGGTTCCTCGGAGGTCGTCAGCCTCTAACGTGGTCCAGCCTGAGGCTGCGCAGTCTGACCAGTCCAAGGAGAGCTCTGAACCAAAGACGAGCCAAGGCGTTGGTCCGATCAGTGCCGGATGGGCTGAAGTTGCGTCAGGTTTCCTGCCAACGGAACTTGTCTTTCCCACAGTTTTACCCATGGTTTGGAAGCTTTGGAAACGCCAGTGAGCAAGCATGCCTTGGAATTTTGTGCGATATTCATGGAACGCTTCAGAATTCATGCGGTTGACTATGCCATGGACTGGGACGGTTTTGGCCCTGGTGGCGAATCTAAAGTTGATAGTTTTGGCGATTATTTGAAACTTACGGCGCCTCAATCTGCCTGGCCTTTACATTGGAGTTGAAAGCTTGGACTTGCGCGTGTGATGTGCAATGTGTCCTTTTCTCTGCTGTGGCCAACATCGAACCAGCATTGTTTCACGGCAAGGGCGAGCGTGGTGCCATTGTTCTGTGGATTTTGGTTACGTGGAAAGTAAGCTTCCTGCAAGTTTTCCGCTGAGGCCGTGCAGAGGAGTTGATGACGATGTTCGCGGTGGAGGAACCGAATCTCTCCATACTGTGTGGACTGCTCCTGGTTCGTTGAGTACGGTTTGCTTCTACAGTTGCTCAAGCTTAGCCTCGGTTTTGTTGTTGGCAAGTTGCCTCCCGGTGCCTTGTTCGGACTGCAGGTGTGCTGTGGTGACCCCGGCAGCCGTGTTGCCGTTGGGTTCTTCAACTGATCGGGCTCGTTCCAGTTTTCGGTTGAACGGTAAAGCGCCAGCGGCTTCTCTCTTTGGTGCTGGGGCTGCATGTGCTGACGCGCGGTTGACATTTGATGATTTGGATGACATGGATGGCCTGGCCGTTGCTTGGCCCAAGGTCAAGACGGCTGTGAAGCGCCCCTCCAAATTTGCAATTGCAGGTGGGATTGAATGGCGTTTCTCCCAATGCCCGTTCGTTGCTTTTTGTGATACCAGTGACAAGGTCTCCAAACGTCATGGTGGAGAAGGCCAAGCTGGTCTCTACTACCTGGAGTCGCGCCAAGCATTTTAAGAAGAGATTGCCGAATTTGGCGCGCGATGAGTCTCGATGTGCCATTATTTTTCATGCCGTGGAGCCCACGTGCTTGGCCCAGCTGTTTGCGCAAGCCGGGGCCTTTTTGAGTGAAGGCAGGCAGCGATGATTTGGTTGGGCGCTATGAACATCGGGCGGAGTGGGGTTAGCGAGGCGCTGGCTGTCTCATCCCTTCTTGGGGATTTTCCTTGCGAGGTGATAGGGTTGCAGGACTTTAACTCGAATGTAGCAAGTGCATGTTCTCATGTGGAGCAGTGGAAGCGCTTCGGTTATTCTTGCCCCCTTAGTTCTTTTGATGAAAGTGTCGAGATGTTCAGATTGGCTTTTTTTCGGTGTGTCCCATAAGCAAATTTCCCTTCCGGGCGTTGCTGCTGAGGAGCGTATTGTGCTGGTGTGTTTGATGTGGGTGTTGGTGATTGCTGTATCGAGAAATTGGCGGCGCGTACCATTTACGGGCAAGTCGCTGTTTTTTCTGCAGCGGGTACTCTTTGCGCAGAAGTCGTGCGAGTGTTCAATGGGTTGTGTTGCCGGTGGCTTGTGCTCGTCTGCAGGATTGGCTTTCGGGTTGGATGAGGCTTTCGACCGACACGCTTCCTGGCGTATTGGTTTTGGCTTGGGTAGTTCCCTGATTCGCCCCGGAGGTACAGCGCGCGCAGCGCGCTGCGGGCCATCTTGCTGCCAGGTCCAATCTTGATATTGCTTTGGATATTCAGGCCGCGTTTAGTCCTGCGCGGACTGCTGCTTGGCATGACCCCTCTGTTTTCGAGGGTTCGTGGCTTGCTGCGTGGGATGATGATGCCTTTCAACAAGGTCTGCGACAGTGCAATGTGAATCAAGCTTGGATGTTGCTGTCTGCAGCTGCGGAAGCTGCGTTGTTCTCTGATGCTGCGGCTGGTGTGCCTCGGGCTGCAGCTTGGTCTCCACGGTTGTATCAGGCGCGGAGCAAGGGTAGCGTGTTTGGGGTAATCTGCTCACTTGAAGAGGTTGCAGTAGGTTGCCTCATTTGGCCCGTCATCCTGACGACCATCGTTTGCAGTCCAGGGTCAACCAGGATGTTGTGAGTCTTGCCGCTCAGTTTCCGCCACTTTTTCTGACATCGGCAATTTTTCTGGTGAAGATTGTTTGCCAGTTTTGGATGAAGTGATTCAGCAATTGGTGTCCAGTGAACGGTCTGAGGCCCTCCTGCAGTGGGATGCGGCTTGGCGCCGTCTTTGCAGCGACAATCCTCGTGGATCAAGCGGAAGGCTGTATATATCTATGCTTACATAACATATGTCATGTCCAAAACATTTTCGTTTTTGAAAATAAAATCTTGAATCTTTCTTCTGTGCAAAACAAGGTGAAACGTTTGTACTTTCTTGCTTGATCAAAAAACATTGTTATCATTATTGCTCGCGCCGTGGCTCAAACACATACCTTTGTTGAAACGGAACTTCCAGGATAATTTTTTAGCTTGATAATCAACCATCATTGATCAAATAAGTGGTTTTGATGCACCAGCTTAAACACAGAGAGCCGCCATTTTAACAACCCAGCGTCCACCCCCACGGAGCTGCGTCCCAGGTCCGGCCCACTGCTGATCCGTGCGGAGGCTCCTGCGCCGCGACCGCCCGTCAGCGGCGTCAGTGGCACGCAGACCCCACGGCCGCGCTTCGCAACTCGACGGGACGTGGTGCAGTGGTGGCAGGTGTAAGTGGTGGTCCGTGGTTGGCTGAGTGATGTTGGTGGTGGTTGAGCTAGTTAGTAGGTTGGTTTATGGTTGGTTGATGACGAATAGCACAAAGGAGTGGTTAGTCACCATGGTTAAGAATGAAATCGCATGACGCGGGTTAGCAATTCATAACA
Organism: Symbiodinium kawagutii; assembly: GCA_009767595.1. NCBI lineage: Eukaryota > Dinophyceae > Suessiales > Symbiodiniaceae > Symbiodinium > Symbiodinium kawagutii. The sequence continues at coordinate 114,767 of VSDK01017400.1, read as the reverse complement.
TAGTTACCCAGCTGTCGGTCAATGGTGGTAATGGATATCGATGATGACGGCTACTAACAGCTAACAATGGTGCATAATGGTTGACAAAGGTTGTGTAATAGTTAATAGTGATGTTTGGTGAGGGTTGAATGATGGTGAAGTACCATGGTTATCAAGCCGCTCGAAATTAGGAACAGTAACCGCACGGATTACTTGTATCAAGGATTCAAAACTCAAGAAACCATGTCGTTGGTTTTGGGACAGCTCTTGACACTATTCACATCCTGAAACATGAAAACACTATGTAGGGAAGACAAAATTTCGTTCCATCGACCGTTGACCTGATTCGTTGGCTGAATAGTTTCCAGAACAACTTCATTGGCCAAGGTTAATCCTTTTGGTAGTCACCAATTCAAACCATTCTCTGCGGTTTTTAAGTGTATTGGCAAAGTATCACTGACTGATCCCGCCGATGTTTTTGCTGCTCCACTGGGAGGTTGGATTCCAGTTGGATTTTTGACAACCCTCTGAGTCTTTTGGAAATTGCCAACTGCAACATTGAACGAACTAAACTGTTGTTTGCCTACTGATTGATTATGCAGAAAGTTTGACCTTCAAGCAAGTTGGTCCCGTTAAGGAATTTTAGCAATGTCGGGAACCAGTTGACCTGACATTGAGGTTGATGATTTGCAAAGCAGAAAGCAGTAGAACCCATTGAAAAGCCATCTCAATGAATCTCCACAACTGCCAGAGTTGGTGTATTAGCCGGCTTTGCCAAGTAAATCCCCTCGATGGCCATAGCACAAAAAATCCTTAGATTCCCGTTGTCAACGGTCACCAATCGGAAAGGTACCGATATACGCATGGCTTAGCAGCATAGCATATGCCCCTTGTGAAGGAAATCTACCAATGAGAATGCCGTCCTTCAGATTTCCATGGTACCAAGGAGTCGCCCCGGGATGCACGGCCCGTCTCCACATCCAGGAGGGGTTGGGAGCAGCAGTAGCATGTTGGAAGATGCGGGAGGTGAGAAACCCAACCCGAAGATTTCATTGTGAGAAATCCGTCAGTGACCATTCTTGGCCCAGCCATCAACGACCATGCTTGGAATTAAGGTGAACCACTAGAAGGGTCGCATGCCACACTCTGCTGGTTTGCACAGCGGTGCTCCGGCTTTGATGATGTGGCGGAGATTTCTGGTGTATAGATACACTTATGTACGTCTGATAGTATGATTTAAGATGGTACATAAATGTCGATCAGATATAAATATTTGTAGGTATACAATCATTGTTTATATATGCACATTATCGAGTTTATATATGATCAATTATACATAATCACATAATTGACTTGTTTGTATGTGCAACATCTACATTTACCAGCTGACAGCCGGGCCTGGCCCGCTAGGCCCAGTGTCACGCCTTCGCGCATGGGATTTCCAGACCCTAAGAGTCGCTGTGGCAAAGTTGCGCGGGTTGCTGGTGGGTGAAATCGTAACATGTACAGCGCTGTACCTTTGTGGATTCTCAGTTTTTTTTTTGGGGGTGTTTAAGTACCATGTGAGAGAAAGGCTAAACTCTCCGTAGTTAACTTTAGTCTTCGGCTGGAATATCTTCAGAAATGGCTCCAGGACCTGTAAAACGATATAGTATGATATAGTGAACTCCCAAAAACGATAACGTAACAAAACACTGGGAAACGATATAGTGAACTCCCAAAAACGATAACAATTGAGATATTCCACAATTTTAAATTGAGGTTTTGCCGCTCGCTCATGTTTAGGGTTATGATTAGCGATGATTTGGGATCGAAAATCCTTTTGTTTAGGGGGGTTTTGGGGTCCTCGCGTTTAGGCTTTTGGGGTTTTGGATGGTTTTAGGGCTTTGGGGCTTTAGGTAACCAGCTACATAGCTAGCCAGGATTTCCATTGATTTTATACGCATCATGCCATTGACCAACCTGGGCGTTACACCAACCAACTAGATATCATGCATATTGATCATACCATTTCCAGGATGCCAATCAACCAGACATCATACTTACCGATCACACCATTAGCGAATCAAACTGTATAGGATACCAAGGAACCAGATATGATACCTGCGAATCATGCCAGTCATCAGCGTGATATTCTACCAATCAACCAGACTTTCAAACCCATCAGCTCTGGGTGGATTTCAGCGAAGTATTGCGAGAATTTGAGACGTCAAAAGAAATGACCTTCTATGAATTGCAATAGACTCGTTCATTTTCCAGGTATGTGTGATTTACATGCCATGAAATTGGCCGCCTCAACTAGTGCTGGATATTGTCCATCGAAAGTGCCACGAGAGAAGGGTTGGCAGTTTTCCCAACGTGATCAAGCTGGATCAACCCAACTGCTCATGGTAGAAGATGAATGCCACCAGGGTATTATACATTTTGGATGCTCTATGCATCATCTCCAACAAGTGTGTTTTTTTCCTGCAGGGCATCGAGCTGCTGCATGGTGGCAACAAGTGGAGCCATGACTTGGCGATAGGAACTGTAAAGCAGCTGTTTGTTCATGGAAATGGATCAGGCTTCCGAAAGCGCAGTGTGGTTTCCCACTCAACGTGTGGCCTCATACGATTCCCAGCAAGTGTGTGCCCAATGACTTTGCAAAGGTATTGGACCTACCTACTGGAACTCAATGACTGCTAGTGGCGAATGATACGGTCATCAATTATTGCCAATAGAATTGCACAATATGTATATATTATGTCACTTATCTAGATTCCCCAATTACTGCAACCATGGGCTTCTTACTGGATACTGGTAGTCCAATGGTAGCAATCACTTGGTGCCGTTAGCTGGCCTTAGGTCCATCGCGCCTAGCTCCTGAACGTGCTGTCAGCCCAATGGTGGGACACTGAGCTATCACCAGTGACGCCCGCTATCACATTTGACTGACAGGGGGTGCTGATGTGGGACACCCAGTAAAGCACTACGTGGGCTTGTCATTGTCGCCATGGTGGTACTAACCATCCAAGTTCATAGCCATTGTGAAGAGGGAAACCACCAAACTTGGGGATACTCCATGGTTCATAGGGGAAACCATGTCGCCGTCATTGTTGTTGTTGTTGTTGTTGTTGTTGTTGTTGTTGTTGTTGTTGTTGTTGTCGTTGTGGTCGTGGTTGTTGTTGCTGCTGATGGTTCCCCCTAGTCTTCAACGGGCGCATGCCCTGCCAGGTCCATGCCGTGCGCCAGCCCTCGCCGGCGAAGCTCCCGTCGCACCGGGAGGAGCCAGTGCGACGGCCCAAAGAGGAGCGCAGTTGGAGGGTCGTCCAGCTGGGCACCTGGTGCCATTTGGGATGACCATGGCCTTGGGGTTGGTGCCTATGGGTGGTGCCTATGAGTCATGCCTTTGAGATGGTTCCTGGTGGTTGGGCTGGCTGGTTGGGGCTCCCAGATCCATCGGCAAGATTTGATCCATCAGCATGTGCTGTACGTGCTGCGGAAGAATCCTGATGTAGCCAGGCGAGCTGGAAGACAGGGCCAAGGGACTGACATGACAGCTGGTATTTTGATGTGTGGGTGAATGGTATAGCTGTCAGTTGATTCTGATCAAAGTGATGTGGGCTGAGAATCAACAAAGCTATTTGAAGGGCTGACATCATGGGCCCTAGTTGCTCATCAACATGTTGGAATCGCTTGCATCGATCATGCGGAGTCACCATGGGGCAATGATGGCTGTCCCTCGTGTCAAGATGTGTTCACAGATATGGTCAGTGGTTGACATTCGCATACCAAGCATGATCAAAGAAATCAGGGATAGAAACCCCACCACTTCATGACCATCAACCAGTCTAGAACAATTGAAGGTCAACTGCCAGTCTATCAATCACTGTCCAGCAGGTCCACTTCTTGAAGTTTGGTCGAACATTCATTCGTCACTTGGTGGTTTCTCAAAATAGGGGTACCCCCAAAATCATTCTTTAACATTCTATAAGTGATAAGCCATCCATTTTCGGCCAATTTCGATAAATCCACCACTTCTGTCCTAGTTCCAAGCATGGCTTCCCGGGTCCGTTGCATCTGGGTGCCAGGTTGAGACGAGTGCAGCAAGTGACCGAAGGTGTCTATCTCATCGACGGCCAGGAGGTGCCGCATGACGTGGTGATCTTAGCGATGGGAAGGGACCAACCGGTACTAAACACATGGTGTTGTAACCAGGGAATATCGCCATCAATAGGGATTACAATGGTTAATTAATAGGGATTGATAATGGTTATATGGCCATTAATATAACCATTACAAAGCCATTACCCTTCTCAAGCCACGGTTTCACAAGGCATTATATATAAGTTATAAGGGTTAATAGGGATAATCACCAACAATGATGGTTAAACAACTAAGCACTAGTGACATCTATTTGCGAAGATCAAGCATGGTGATGAATCATGATCAACCAAGATGAACCATTATGAACCATTGTAATTTTGCATGGCAATTAAGTAGCGAACCATCTGAAAACACTTGGTTTCTTCAAATGGAGGTACCCCAAAATTTGCATGGTTTATTGCTGAAAAATATTTAATATAAAGGACAATTTGGGGGGTTCTCCCATTTGGAGAAACCACCACATAATGGTGCCATTATGAACCATTGCTATACATTGTTCCATAATGATAACCATCATTGACCATGCTAATATGATCAATCAGGGTGATGAACCATGATGAACCCTGGCGATTGAGCATGGCAATTACTTTTGGCAATGAACCATGGCAATTGATTATGTCAATTAACGGCAATTATAATCATAGTAATGAACCATGGTGACTGATTGGTAAACTACCAACCATGACCAACCATGACCAGCCATCAATGTTTGCCAAACCATTCACCGTTTACCAACCACAACCATAAAACCAAGCATAAAACCATCACTAAGCCAACAGAAACCAGCCATAAACCAGCCATAAACTAGCCGTAAATGGGCACTAAACCAACCGTTGCCCATCACTGCTTCGCCATTCTCTGCCCATGGGCGCCGTCGGGTTTCATAACCGCCAGGTGAGCGTGGAATGGCGTCATGCCACTGAGCCCGGTCAGCGAGCTCCTGAGAGAAATGGTGAGTCCTAGGACCGAAGGCTGAGTGAATCGTGACGGTGGAAGCAGAAATGGTGAGTTGAAGGTGGTTAATAGATAGGGATTGGTTGTTTGGTGGTAATGGTTGATAGTTTAGTTGGTAAATAGTTGGTAAATAGTTGGTTGAATAGTGGTTGAATAGTGGTTAAGTTGGTCAAGGGTTAATAGTTGGTAAATAGTTGGTTGCTAGTGGTTGAATTGGTGGTGAATGGTTGGTTGATAGTGTTGGTTGAGTGTTGATCAATAGTGGTTGTGAATAGTGTTGGTCAACTCTGTTGGCTGATAGTGTTGGTTAAGAGTCGTGGTTAATGGTCGTTGATAGTGTTGATGAGTAGTGTTTGTTGATAAGTGGCTCATAGTGTTTGATAAGTTGAGTTCAGATTGCTGAATAGTGTATTAACAACGGCATATTCTGGTCAGTTGATGCTTAGTGATGGTGAGTTCATGGCTCAGAATGGTTCATTGATGGTTTTTGTTCGGATAGTAATGATCAATCAGCCATGGTCAACAGGCTGGTTATATGATAGTCACTTTGGAGGATTAATGGCTAACAGCTAAACACCCGTGCATCCGACGAGGACAGGTCCCATGCAGCTCCCATCGCAAAAGCGAGCAGTAATTTGGATGGCATGGAATTCTCCTTACTACATGTTAGGAATTATCACAAACCAAGAACCGGACCCCAACAAACCACTGAGATGCCCTATTTTCCTCGGTCGCATCTCGACCCGATTTTCCTTGATCTTTGGTGGTCACCAACCACCCAACCGTCCAACAATCCAAGCACCCAACCATCACACGCCCACCCTCACGCTGATACGAAGTTTGAGCCATGGGGACTGCCGAGGCGGGGTTTTCCCATGGTGGTGGATGGACCAATGCACCAGCCATTGATCGACTACCTCAGGGCCAACGAGGCGAGAATGGTGTGCCAAGATTTTGGGGTTAGCAGTGGTTCAAAATGCTTGTACATGGTTAAGTTTGGTTGATAGCGTGGTTGCTTAAGCCAAAGAATGGTTCATTGTTGTTTGATTGTGATGGTTCATACCAACAATCGCGGTCAAGAGCATGATCTTAGTGGTTCTGAATGGTTTGTATCTTCAAAACTCATCAACTTTGGGTGGTTGCAATGTCGACCTCAAGTGACCAGCTACCAACATGGCAACGCTTGGCATAGCGGGCGCCCGTCAACCACGAGGGCAGCTGGGAGCTGCATGAGATCAGTAGTGAGGATTTGTGTAAAAGACTTTGATTTTTTTTTTGTTAGGAATGTTGAGGGCAAAGAGCTTTGAAGCATCAGGTTGTTTGAAGAAACATTTGGTGGTCAGGTTGGTCAAAAGGCTATTGCCAGAGTTGGAGGCAGTCACAGTGCATTCAACCGCCAGGAGAACAAGGAGTTCGACCTTGACACCGTGAAGTGCACTACCGCCCTGCATCAGGCTGGGCCACAGCTAACCCGAGGGGTTGATGCTGTTCTGGGGCAGGGACCACTGAAGCTCAATGGTGACTTGGGCTTGTCCAGCGCCATAGTGTGTAGGTGTTGGTGGTTTCCCAACTGATCATAACTTGGATGGGCTGAAGAGTAGCAGCGATTTCTGGACCTTGCACTGCCTGCTCCTAGTTCTGCAAGGCGCATCCCAGTAGCACTGGGGTTTTTGTTCAGTAGGTTATCCTTTGGTGCTACTTGGTCATCCTTGGTCATCCTTTCATCAGGTTCCCAAGGACAAAAGGATGACCTTTGATGACAAGCACAAGCAGTGCGCGAGACTCCGGCAGCTTCTGGGTTTCAGCTGCCATGCTACCATGCTGCAGTGCAGCCTTGCCCGGCACTTGCTACAGGGATTGGTCATGGATAGTGGGAAGTTTGAGATGGTTTCATTGTTTTTGATTGGTTCTAGTCTTAGATCTTGAGGGAATATTTTCTTGTTTCCATGTCATTGGCATCATTACTTTCCAGATAACCTGACTTTATCGTTGCCTTCTCACCAATAAGATTCTCTTCGTATATAGGTAGACCTTTCGTTGCGCTGGGAAAGTTAGACTTGGAACTTGACTTTCAACTTGGACACAAAAACTACTGTAGTACAGTTATCACAAAGCCATTTGTTCCACATATCCATGCATTTCCCTTTGTGATGACTTGGTTTTGCCCGTAAAACACGGAAATTCCATGAATGCATCGCTATCTATACATACATCAGACGCGTATTGAGAATCATTTGTTTTCCCAGACTAAAATGAATTTCAATCTCCAGTCTCGTGTGCTGGCCATCGCCCCTTCGCCCCAGCCATCGGGCCAAGCTTCTCGAGGTACAGCCGATTGGAAGCCATGAAGGTCGCGAAGGAGAGCGACACATGCAGGGGTTAGGGTGCTACAATGCTAAATGATGGATGGTGAAGCATGGTTGGTGGTGACTAGCGGTTGATGTATGGTTGATGAGGGCTAATAATGGGGAAGAGTGCTTAATTATGCTGAACAACAAGCAATGATGCTAAGCTATGGATAATTAGTGATGGTTCAGAATGATTCCATGGTACTGGTTGACCATGGTTGGCGCAACGGTTGTGAACCAGAGTGAGACTCTTCACGCGTTTTCAGGGTGAGTTGCGCTAGGAGGCAGGATTTCTGAGGATTGCAGCCAGCATCCATTACAACCGGTAGTGCGCGTGGATGTGCGCTCGCAGGAGCAAGCCTCGATTCGGGAACAGGCAGCTGATTACACCTTGGATGGCAAGCAAGTGCCGGATGAGTTGGTGCGCAAGTACAACCAGGCCAGGTTAGAACCCCTGCATGGATGGTCCATGCTGCGACATGAATGGCTTCGCTAGGGGATGCTTCCGCAAGAACGAATGGCTTCAGTGGTTTGCAGCTGTGACTTTTTTGGAAGTCAAATTCAGAAGAAACCATGAACCACCACTGCTTTTTGTGTGCATGGATCCATGTTGGAAATTAACTAGCTGCTCTGGGGATTTGGAAATACGCCGAAATTGGCATACTTTGACTGGAGGTTTACTTGTACAACAACGACGTGACAGTGATGATGGGGGATCCCAACCCGAAATGATTGGGAAATCATTAAGATCTGCCCGCATCATCGTTACAGACCTTGGATGATACGGTCACCATGCTGCAACTGACCGACAAGCGGGCTAAGCAGCTAACCAACCCCTCATACTGTTAGCTGCAACCTCTATTCTAGGTAGTAAAGGCAGTTGTCAACCAGTATCAGGGATTGCAGTCAATCAGTGGATCAGTAGTTGTCACCAGTTAACACCCCTATTCTAGGTGATATATAGATATTGGTGGTAAAGCATTGTCAACCAATCAATGGAGCCACCAGTGTTCCGCTTTCCATGATGAGGCCTTGCGAACGAAGGTACGTAGAGTCCTCAGTGAAGCAATCCTTCGACAACATGGGCTGTGCTGTGGGCTGTTTGCGTAACCACGGTGGTACCGACGGACCGCCCAAGAATGTTCATGGTTGATAATGCTTGGTTATATGATTGGATTTGTTGGGGCTACAGAAGAGTCAACAGTCCAACCAACCAACCATTATCAAACATGAACAATTCCAACAATCCCTTGGAACGTTCATGATGGATTTTTGGTGATTGTGGATATCCCAAGTTCTGGTTCATCCCATTTGAGTTGGCAGCAACATAACCTGACACCCTGGCTTTGCTTCGTATGATTGAGCAATGGTGGAAGTGGTTTTCACGCACAAAGCTACGGCCGGGATGCTGTTCTACACCTTGCAGCGATTCGGTCCATCAGCTGCGAGGTGGTCCTCGGTAACCATCCCAGGGATGGAAGATGCAATCTATTTGAAGCGACCAACGTGAAACACGCGGAAGAAGTGACATGGAAATTCCACAATGACTGGTTTCCGAGGGCAAGTCGTTTGGTGTTACTTTCATCGATCTGGAGTTCCTTAGTGAGTTTCGACTCTTTGTTGCAGGCAACCTAACAATTGTTACAATAGTGATTCTGGTTCTTCTTCGAAAGAACTGTGTGTTTCGAATCGTCCAAGGTTCTTGCAGTTTCGATGGTAGCTGCAGTGGAGATTCGGGGTGGATAACCTCATGAATCATCACTGATTGAATCCCTATACAACTATCATTAATCATGAGTGATTAACCATTTACCATTGATTATACAGGCATCATTAAACATTCATCATATACAACCAAATGAGCCATCATGAGCTATTAAAGCTATTAAGCATTCCTCATATACAACCAGTATTAACCATTCGTCATAATCATGAGTTATTAAGCATTAAGCTTCATAAAGCATTGATTAAGCCGCCTCAATCTCCATCAACCATTTGAGCTTCATCCCACCCAGCGTAGAGGCAGAACATGTTGGAACTGTCCCCAGGTGGAAGTCGCAGCAAGGAAGATCGAGCCATCCTGGCGCAAGAGCCACTTGCTGAAAATGATAGCTGTGAACCATGAACCAATGATCAGAACTGGGTGGTTGATGAAGGTCAGCAGTGGTTTACGATGATGAATACATTACAACTGACTAGCTTGCAAGGGTCAATAATATTGATGACACTTGGTGAACGGTCAAGAGTGGTTGGTTAAAGCATAGTGACACTACTGGTTAATGATTGATTGAACATCATAATGTCCGCTTTTTGGTCAAAAGCTTTGTGAGACGATCAATCCAAGACGTTTATTCAATGTCAATTACTGGTTAATGGTTCCAGAATGGTTACAGTAGTTGATAGAGTCACTAACCTATTTATGGAACCTGGAAAGTGCTTGGCCATTGTTGCCAGGTTGGTTGATACTCTCCAAAATGAAATGGATATGTAATGGCACATGAAAGATTGCTGGTTGATGCTCTCCATTGCAAATATCTTCCTGGAATCTATCGCAGCTTTTGGAGATAAAGCGGGGCAGATATTATATGAACCAGTTCGTTTCTGTGTGATTTTTCGATCAGTTTAGAGGTCTCCAACCTTGCTTGTGGATAGGACCCATACGACGTGACCCTGCGTCGCAGTGTCCAGCTGTGATCCGAAAACTTGGGCGATCATCCCAGTTGGTCACTGGTTACAGCCTTGGTTACACTGTCCTGTCAGTTCGAAACGTGGGATGATGATCCAAGTGTATTGGTTCATGAACGGCTGTTCAGCAACCAGCACCATCAAACATCATAAACATCAACCATTACTAGGCATCAACCATCATGAAGCATTATTAAGAATGATCAATTGTCAGCAATTAGTGAGGTTATCGTTGCTCATCCCCTATTGAAGACCAATTAACTGTTGTTAGCCAATGTTGAATGTTCCAACTTGCAGCAATCAAATGTTGCTAAGCCTAAACCAAGATAAACCATGGCCCATCATTACCCATCAACCATCATGGGTGGTTGTCCCATCACCATCTAGTTACCATCATTACCCATCAACCATGGGTGTCCCATGAAACCATGACCCCTGAACTGTTGCTACCCTTGGCAATCAACTGTTGCTACCACCATGATAAACCATGGCCCATCATTGCCCACCATCATTGTTGGTGCTCACCCGTGGTTGTCCCAGCATTTTTCGAGACCAGCCGTCTTGACCGAGACCGCCATCCGCCTCGAGGAAACAAGACCTAGCACCTCTGCACGCCGCGCAGGTCATGGTGTTGGGGACCGATCGATGGATCATCTGGGGACTGTATCCTTATGGAATAGATGGATCATAGATGGTTTTAGATGGTTTTAGATGGTTATATTCTTATTTGAATTAATTCATAGATAGTATCCGTTCATGGATCATAGATGGATTTGACATGGTCTTTAGATGGATACTATCTATGATGTGGAACATGGACAACAATAATTAGTATATAGGTTGATGTATAGGTGATATGGTCAATGGTGGATGAGAAACGAAGCCTCAGATTGTTTATGTGTGTTGCGTAACCAGATGCAGACCAGGTGCTTGATACTCTCAGACATGTGGCAACGGCGGGCAATGGTTCCCTGGCAGGCTGTCACCCCCACACGTCCGCTGCGTTTTTCGACAGACGTTAGTCCATGGACACAAGTAAACATGAGATGAACATGCGATTCACCTAAGATTGACATAATATTTACATCTAACTTATTTCTTATTCTATGAATAATTACCAGATTCTTGAGAGAAGTTCCAAAAAGCATGCATGAACAGCAGGATTTTTCAACTCTAAACTGTCAGCAACTGCAGCTCAGCAGCAGCTTAGCACCTCAGCAGCTTCAGCAGTTCCAAGTCACTTGGAACTCATCTTCTTGGCATCGGAACTGCATTGATCACAGCCCGCTGTGTTGATACGCCGTCGCCTCCATGGCTGCCATGTTTGACGAACTGGATCTGCCCGACCTCGAGAAGCCATTCGGCTGGAGTGGAATCAGTAGCTGTCCTGGTTCACCAGTGATCTTCTGATTGCATCAAA
>VSDK01017400.1:34439-96514 GCA_009767595.1 Symbiodinium kawagutii | reverse complement strand
GGGGGAGGCGCGAGCGCCGCCCCCGCCAGACGATGGAACAACAGGCGGGTTGGCGTTTCTGCGGGTAGCTGCTTTAGGCTGGCGATTGGGGAAACCGCGGCCCTGGTAAGACATGGCGTTTGGCTCCTGGTTGGGTGGGAAGTAGGTTGGATCAAGGGATGCTGACTGTGAAACCTTCACAGATCTCTGAATCTTCCAGGCTTCACAAAGATGTAAGCAACTTGTGCAGATCTCCAGCCATGTAACTCTTCGGTGCAATTCGGTACATGGTGTTGTTCAAAACCAACCATTGAGGCACTTTCACCATTCAAGGTGTCGACTGTTTTTGTCCCTGTCATCCTGTTGCATTCCCAACTATGAATGAACCATCATTTGCCATCGTTGTTGGATGTTGTTGGGGAGACCCCAACTTGCAAAGGATTGGTAGTTTCTACTTCACTCTGCTGCAGGAAGCTTCGATTGCTGAGCTGAATGCCAAGAAAAGAAAACTCAAAAGAGATCTGCGGACTGCCAGGCCGGGCTGGTTGGGCCGACAGTTTCTGAGTTGATGCTTGGTGTGAAAGACGGTCATGAACCGACCGCAATCTTTGTGAATCGGTCATTGTTGTGAAATGTTTTGGTTGGTAAAGACATGGCTGAGAACAGTTTCTGATGAACCTGCCAACCGGTTTCTGTGTTCGTTGTTCGGGTTCATGATAACGATAGTTATAACATGCTTGTTGTCTCCGCTCCTTGTGGCAACGCAAGGCTGAAGGGAAGATGTCTACCAGCATTGTGTGTCGACATCGTGCAACACCGGCTGTCTGTTACTGCTCCTACTAGCTGGCTTAGGAGGTCGAAAACCAGCAACCCATCACTAGATTGTTGTCGTTGTTGGTGATACTCTACTATCAATCCTTATGAATCACTATTAGCCATCAAATGCTATCAACCATTGTCAGTTCATTCTGATCCAGAGTCCTATGATAAATCATTGAATCAGAATCAGTATAAGCGATTCTTAGTCCGTCTTCAGCTAGTATCCACCATCGGCTATTTGCACGCGGTGGTAAGTTGTCCTCGATCAGCATGAGCCAACATAACTAACGGTTAGTTAATCCTAGTGACCCTAGTGGTTATGATGGATCAGCATTAACAACCCAAGAAAAATGATGACATGACGCCACCATGGGGCCTCACCACGACCGCAGGAAGAATCCGGGGGTTGAGAAGGTGTGCACAGGACCTGGAACGCCAGGTGAAGCTCGGAAAGTGGCGCCGGGGTGCGATCCAGGAATAGTTCGATGCAGATAATTTTTGCTTTCAAACACCATGCAGCCGACTTCTCGGCTTTGCAGTCCTGGATTGATCATGTTCAACCACCAACCGTGAAAATCATGGAACAACCATCAATCATCAACGGTGTCAACCATTAGCCATGTCAACCATGGGAACCATCAAAAACGTTTGCGTTTCCGGTGAACAGATCCACCACAACCAACTGAACAGGACATAGTCCTGACCAGGTTCATCTGTCATGGGTTTCTTTGCAAAGACCTTGGGGAACCAGATGTCCAAGGACGCTGCTGTGCCTTCCTCGCTGGTTTTGGTTGGTGATAGGTGTTGATGGCCTAGGGGAGAACAGGTAAGAGCTGAACGGCTGGGTCCCTGTAAGGGCTAAGCGGCTGGGTCCTTTTAAGGGCTGAACGGCTTGGAATACCTCCTGGATGATGAATGGATTAGCGGTTTGCGAGCCCAGATGGATTGGATTGTTTCTGCTGCGCTGACGATGAGATAGGCACCGTTGCTTTTGAATTGGGAGGGTTCAAACATGGTGATTTCTCGAAATTGGGGACCCTCAGAAATGGCTGATTCATTACCATAAACGATTAGTGAAGAATGATTTGGTGGTACCCCTATTTTGAGAAACACCCGTGTGGAGGCAGACAAAAACCATTTGATGTACCTGCTAGTCAGCTGCTAGCCAGAGGCCATCACCATTTCACCACCCAGCCATATCCGCTGTAAAAAAGCGAAGAACAACTTTCCATGCAAAAAGACACGTACCCCCAAGGGGGAACATTCACAAGACCCCTTGGATGATCTGGGGGGTACGTTCCGCCCCATGGCCACGAGACAAGCTTGGGTGTAGCGCCCTGGCGGGTACAACCAGTGCGCCAGGAAAGCCTTGGGGACGGTCGCTCATCCATCACAGATACAGCCACCTGGCCGACACAACTAGGGGTCCTGGTTGTTGGACATGGGTGCAGTTGTTACTCCAAGATTTCTGATGATATCTTGGACCAGGACTTCCAATGTCTATAGGTTATATCTAAGATGTTAATGACATATGACAGCTCGGATCCTGACTTCCAATCTTTATATAAGCCGATGCCTTCTTGTGACACGTTTGATGTTGATTTTTAGGTTCAAAACGCAGTAACGCATCCGAATCATCGTCAAGAAAGTATGATGACAACGGGCATGCCCATCAGAGCAATGTCAACCATCATCCTGATCATCATTCACCATCACCACGACCAGGGCCACAATTCATCCGTTCCACCAGTGCCATCTCTTATTTTGACGCCCTCCCGTCGTCTGCCTCGCGCCTGCCTTTGTTAGGTGAAGGCTGGAATCAGCTCTGTGCCCTTCTTGCGCAAGATGCAAAGTCGAGAAGTTTCGGGCATCCTACCTGGGCAGGTCGCTGCTGTAGTGGTATACAACCAATCTTGCCTCTGCGCAGCTTGCACAACGCGGTGGGAGTCTGATGCTATGTAACCATCAGGTTCTTTGATGCCTTGAATGCCAGTGACTGTATCAAGACACGCCAGCAGTCAACCAATGATGTGGTAGAACTGCTTGCGAATGGTAAAGATATCACCGCCGCCATGCTGGGAATCCACTGGTAGGTGGGTGATGTGCACGACCTGGACCTACAAGACACTGCGCTCTCCGAGGAGAATCCCCAGTGGTGCGGTTTCTCTGGAAGGTGGGGAGGTATACATGACCTGGTTATCTGGGCCAGGTCTGTTGTTACAGTTCTGACTCTTGGCCCATGGGCGACCAGTCGAGGTTCACATAGCCTGTTCTGCATTCTTTTTGGCTGCGACCTGTTTTCCTGCTCTGAGAATCCAAACTTGGATGCGGAACTTCCCGAAGACACAATGGGACCCTGGTCCGAGCTATGGTACTCCCAGCCATGCTTGCAATGGTCGGCGTAGGAGGGAAGTCAAACCAGCCTTTTGAGCCATCATTCGGGTCTGGACATGGCGGATGCTGGAGTCCAAGCTGATGCAAAGGCTGGGGTCAGCTGTGGCCGAATTGCTGGCAGTCACCATAGCAGTCATCGACCTGTGGTCAAGCCATTCTTCAGTTCGAATCTGCTTGTGGTTCTCTCTGGCGTGTTGGGATAATTTTTGGGGACCCAGGAACTGGAGATTCCATGGATCAGTGTCTTCCCTGCTGTTTCCTGCGATCCGCCAGGGAGTCGAGGTGAGCAACGTGGGCATTCAGTGCTACCTGCGCAGCTACAACTTCAACTCCGCCGCCCAAGTGACGCACCGCCGGAGCATCAGCTGAGTACCGTTCCATTGAGGGAGTTGCGGGGCTTGGGGTGGCGGCTAGACCATGGTTTCAACCGCCCCAAGTTGGTCATATCTCCCCAGGTTTTAAGGAAACGATGCACCCGCCCCTGGCGGATTTTAAACGTGCACGCAGCAATGTTGCTGTAATGAGTTGAAGGTGTCGATTTTCAGCCCACCGTTGAGGGAGTCGTAGCAGGTCATTTTTTCTTGGTTTGATTTTAGTTTGATTTCGGATGAGAACGTCCACCGCAGGTGAACCCTAGGTTAGTGGTCGTTTCCCTCGATACACTTAGCCAGCATTTGCCATGGTTCTGAATGTTACATAAGCAACACTAAGTCACTGCATATGCGTCGGGGAAAGCAGGAAGACTTATTAGAATGACTCTAGGAGTAGTCGGGTACACGTGAGGACCAGCTATTTGAACGGACAAGGGACCGGCTTACAGCTTGGAATGGATCTCTCAGTAATCATTTTTCACCGTCAACAATTACTCGGCATCAGAAAACTTATCACCATGGTTGACTTTTATGGTTATCGGGTTACTAATCACCATACCGTGAACCATCTATGCTTGACATGACTCAGTCCACCTATCAGCGTTGCCACAAAAAACTTGACCCGGAAATCCACCACCAATGGTGGGTGGGCGCCCTTAGATGTGCCTCCCCTTCGACACCTGACAGTGGACCCAGGACGTGGGTTCCATTTTTTCATCCCATGGCTGTTCTGGAAGTCCAATGCTACGCGAAAGATTGTGAAGGAAGAAATTATTTAATTTAATTACGCCGGCATAGGTCTCAGATAGGAATTGAATATCGCGATTTGTTGCCAAGAAATCATTAACAATCATAGCAGGACAATTCCAACCCCCAACTCGGGCCCGAATTCCGGGCTCTCCTGTTGACACCCGCACTCAGCGGCGCCCTCTTGTTGACACCAGCACCCACCCAATTATGTTGATAGGGCGCTCCTGTTGACACCTACACCCAGCGGCGCCCTTTTGTCGACACCGGCACCCATCCAATCATGTTGATGCGGCGCCCTGCTGTTGACACTGGCGCTCAGCGGAATGCTCTTGTTGACACCGGCACCCAACCAAGTATGTTGATACCGACACCTTCTTTTTGACGCCGTCACTCACCCAATTGTGGTGTCAACAGGCACCCAGCAGCGCCCTTGTGTTGACACCGGCGCCCATTCAATTGCGTTGATATTGGCACCCTCCTGTTGTCACTGGCACCCAGCGGCGCCAGCGCCCACCCAATTATGTTGATACGGCGCCCTCTTGGTGACACCCGCACCCTACGCCCCAAACCACGAAGCTATGTTGATACGGCACCGTCCTGTTGAGACAGCGCCCTCCTGGTGACAACCTTAACCACCCAATTATGTTGATAGGCTTGTCTCTTATACTTGAAATAAGAACGCCAACAGCTGCTCCAGCTATCTGGGGAAAAAACGTGAAGACACTACTTACTATGCCTTTTGGCGTGAAAACGTCGGGAAAACCACGGCTAAGCCACGGTTACTTCGGTTGTGTTGCAATGCAGAGCCTGCGAAGAATTGAGAATTGGACTTCTTGCGTTGCAGCTGCCCTTCCTTGTCATCGTTGGAGGGTCACGAGTTGCCTCCCGACGACTTCGATCATTTGAAGCATGCCACGACTGGCAGGTCCCAAAGGTGGAACTGAAGCACTTGACCATAGCGTTTCCAGCTTCGGTGGTATCCCAACATCCCTGGGGTAGCTTGAAACTGTTGCGATTTGATCGGTTTGATCATGAAACTCCATGGATACTTTGGGTCAAAGATACCTTGGGTCACCTTTATAGCTAGACCCTCATGAGGTTTGGGAGTACCCCGTGGATGCCAAAATGAGGGGGTTGTGGAACCATCATTGTTTTGGGTGGGGTATGTAGCCAACAATGATATACCAAAAATATCCCCAGAACACTTTTTTCACTTCGGTGGGCAGGGGTACTGGGGATTGTATAGGCTGTCAAACTATAATGGTTGTCGTGAGGGATACACCATTGCAAGCTGGATGAACATCGACACGGAGCGAGCCGCCCTCATTGGGCGGCTTTGGAATCCTTGCGGAGAAAAGGGAGAAAATGCGTGAGAGAACTTCGCTAGAAATGGTCCATGGCGCTTCATACGAGTGATAACGACATGGCACTTAAGACCAATCAAACGATTTTGCTGAGAAATGATAGTTAGCGATGAGCCGTTGATAGTGGTGACGGTTGGTATCAGTTAAGATAAGAAAAGGGCCGATAGCAAAAAACAAAAATCAACTTTCTTCGAAGTAGGACAATTGGAATCCATGCGGTAATAATTGTGGTGGAATATCATAAATAACGAGAAAATGACTGAGCATGGGACCCACTTCGCACCTCCATTAAGTGAATAGGCCAGACCCATCACTCTGCCCACCTTTTTTTGCAGATGCCAGAATGTCAAGAGGACATCTTTACCCAAGAGCAACCCTGGCATTTCATGAATCCCTTTCTTTGCAAAGATGGTCATGTTTAATGTAGTTTTATGTATTTCGTCAGCTTTTTTTTAGCAACTAACCATTTAGCCTGGTGCTGTCAGCAACGCTCAGCTTTCAGCCAGTCAACCCATCGAATCAAGTCCGGTTTTGGACAATGCTCCGTTGGCAATGACTTCTTATGAGTTGCGAACTATGCTTAATCACTTTCATAGCTGAGTTAATGGTGAATGACTACCATTTACATAACTCACCAATGGTTCCATCAACTGTTTGTTCATCAACCATGACTACTTATGAATCAAGAAACAGTTTTTGGAAACTATGGTTCATCAACCTCATTGAACTTTATGGTTCATCAATCACTTATGGTTCATAATCACCATTTACATAATCACCTCATTGATCGCCATCATAGTGATCACCTCATAAGCACTATAATGGATGATTAAACTATTACCATTTATAATCATTTATATACATAATCACGTATGGTTCATCAACCTCATTCATAGCTTCCAAGAACTGCTTCTGCTGAGCAGAATTGCTCTGGTTATGCCAGGCGAAGATCGAGGATCGTCCTGTGAAGACTGCGCAGATCGATCTGGTGCCGATGATGGGGAGCCGATCACGGGAATCTTCACAGGAGATTCGCATGGCTAACACCCGTCCAACCACAAGCAGTTGGAGATTTATCTTCAGATATGGTTTACTAATATGCATCTTGACTGTTGATGAAACAAATCTTGGGACTTCATTGCATGTTTTGCGGGGGTTCAAACATATAGCTGATGGTTGGCCCAATTTTGCATCCTTGCAGTGGCTTCATAGCTGCAAGAGCCCCTCGGTCTGGTCGAGGGCTCTTGGATCGCCCGTGGTTAGCTGGGAATCTTGAAACGTAGGAAGGGAAACGCTCTCAGATCCAGTAGGGTTCGCCAACGGAAGAAACCATCAGGTTACTGCAACTTGGAAATCAATCTGTCAGAAATCACCTTGTTTGCTACTGAACATCACGCCCCTGTTTCCGTGTCCGGAAACTTGTAGCCCATGGTATTGACACAAAACGAAGCAAAGCAGGTCGCTCATTGCGCACCAGTTCGACAGTCCGGTCCTTGTTGCAGGAAATCTGAGCATGCAGGTGAGACTTTCGCGTGGTCGAAGGCAAGTAGTCAGTCCTGACACGTGATCTTTTAAGAAACCGAACAACGTAAGTCATTATGTTCGTATGGGTATGGCCCAGGTATTGCCCCATTTTTTTCAAAGCCAAGAATGGCAAGGTTGATAATCCTTCTCTAAGCCCTACCAAACAACGGTATGGATGATTATCTCACTTAGTCACTGATGATTTTTTTTCCATAGAAATCAATGGTCAGTGTAGCAGCAACTATAGGTGCTAATCAACTATTGTCAGCTGAATCATGCCACTGCCTGTTAACTTATTGTCAACTATTAGCCACTGCTGGTTAACTGAGGTTAATAACCACTATTGGCCATTGTTAGCCGCAGTTTACAACATACCACTTATGAATTATAAAGCATGCACGTTGCTAACCTCAGTTAGACATGTTTAATCATGGTTGAAGTCATTGTAAAGTTGATCATAGTTCAGATACCACTGTTATCTTATTGTTAACTTGATCATTGTTAACCATAGTTGAGCTAAGTATACTTAGCCATAGTTAACAATAAGATGATTGCTAATCATAGTTAAGCATGTTTAGCAATGATTAATGATCATAGTTATTTGAGCCCTTTATTATGATCAACCATTATGGTTACGTAACTATTTAACCTATGGTTATTTGACTGATTCATATTCATTGCTAATATTAACCATTATCAATCAGTCAAATATTGGTATTACTAGCTATGGTCAAACCCATTATTAGCTGTGGTTAAACCCATTAATTATTAGCTATTGTCAAATAATCATTGTCATTATAGCTATGGTTAAACTATGGTCATTGATTGCTATGGTTATTTCACCCCATATTTATGATCAACCTCTTGGTGCTTCACCAAGGCCATCGCCGTCTCCGGCAGCCATGCGCATGGCCGCGCAGGCCATGGCAGTGGCAGGGGCCCTGGCACAAAGGCTTGGCGGAACGCACAGCGGTGGGTCACCAACTTTCTTGGGGCACAAGTGAGTGGTTAGCCAATCATTCATCTAAGCCAGCTTTAAACAACACCAGGGTTGACTAGTTGATTGACATTTGGTAATTTTTGGAAGTACTGCACAAAGCAATCATCCTCGATGCTTCGTCAAACAAGATGAACCACTAGTTGTTGGCCATTATTAGAATCATGAACTATTTTTAGCCATAATAATGACCTATTGTGACCCAGTACCATTGATTATTAGCGATCAATTGATAGCCATTGTTAGCCAACAGCATTGATGCTTCGCTAGTATTGAACCATTGCTATCATTAAGGTACTTGGCACAAACTACTTTTGTCAGCTTAGCCATGGCCGTCTTTTCTGCCTCCTCACCTTTGATCAGTCATGGTGCTCCTGCTGTCGGGTATCATTCCGGCAGCAGAAGAGCGTACCACCAGTACTGTCAAGCGGAGTTGCGTCACGCACTTCTTTCGATTACTTCTGGCAGTCCGATTGAAGTCTCTTCACTGGTATTCCATTTCTTTCTGGCTCGCGCAAATTGTTCAGGTTCACCTCCTTTGCGTTCGAGGGCTTCGTTGCCAAGTTTATGTTTATGTATTTTGCGTTGTCTCCTCCGCCGGCTTTGCTCGGCTGATTATGAGCTGCCCTGGCCCTTGTCCTTGTGACTCCTTGGCTACAGTTTACTGTGCCCCTCTTCAGCTTTGTGCTAGTGGGTTCTTCCTGGCCTTCCTGCTGATCATTGGCTCGGGGTGAGCTGGCAGGTGCCAGGACACGAGCAGCCAGGAAATCCTGTCTATCTCCTTTTCATAGCTTCCTCTTGTTTTCGGCGGTATAAGGTTTTCATCATGCCTCTCGACCCATGACTGAGGTGCGTGCCAGCAACTTGACTGTTGGCCCTTCCACGTTCTTTGGCCTTTTTTTCACGTAGGCATGCATCTTGTGGTGGTATTGCATTTCGCTCGAGAAGAGATGCCATTATCAAAGCATGGTGGTTGACCATCGTCATGGACCATTTTCTCAACCACCAAAAGCTTTGGGATTTTGGTTCCAGGCCACTATTCATGAGGAACCCGCCATCAGCCATAATTAACAAACCGCTCACTTTTAGCGGTAGTCTTGTAGTTTTCATCCAAAGTCCATTGTTTCCAAGCAGGTCATTCTCCCACAACGAATGTAAAAGACCAACCAAAGCTCAATCACCTTCATAGTCGGTATAACCCACTGTTCCACCAGTATTACGCTTCATAGTCGTTACTGCAGCTTTAGTAGCCTGCAGTAGAGCTACACCCGCTACCGAGGTGAAACCTGAGCCAGCTCCTGCAGCCGCAGCTGCAGCAGCCGCAGCGAGCCGGCCGTCCATTCAGCTCGGGAGCGCAGTGCACCGGCGCAGTGGTGGATTTTTTGGAGCCAACCATGCGGTGGTGATGCCAAACCTGGGTTAAGCCATGAAATTAGCATGAAAATTTGGGGCTAACCATGGGCTAAGCCAATCAATTGATGAAAATAGCAGTGGTCAAACTGGTGGTTTTAGCATCGTAAAATTTCCTAAAACTGATGGTTAGCAGTGGTCAAACTAGTGGTTTTTAATGGTTGGATGCTCAGGGCACTGGTTATTTCTATTTATCATGGTGCGTAACTGGGCCCATGGACAAAGGATGGTTTAGTGATGATCAGTGAATCATGGGATCATGATGATCAATCATGGGAGTCGACAGTGACACCCAACAGCCAGGTCACTCCCAATGGCCGTTAGTCATAGTTGAACCGCAAGGCGATGTGCAGGGCCGCCGACCTTGGGATGCCACTTGTTATTTATCGTCTCTGTGTCAAGAATGGTAGATCCATTTGTTCATATACGCAATCAATTCAACCATCAAAAGCTGGTGTTTTGAAATCAGGTATATGGTTTTTTGAAATATGGATATCCCATTACATCCAACTAATAGAGAACCTTTTGGTGGTAATGCTGCAAGCATTTGGATGCGAACAACTAATAAAGGTATGATGAGACCTGGTTCAAGGGACAATGTTCGAGGGCTGCACTGTTCGACTAGCAGAGAACAATATTCCCATTATCTAGTCATTTGATAGATCCAACCAGTATAACGCCAAGAATCATTCTACTACAAAAAGCCTCCCACATTTTGCATCATTGAAGCCACAATGATTGGAATATCTTGATTTTTTTTGATTGATCTTGGTTGATTGCTGCATATTGCTGCCGGAATCCAACGACCGGTTGCTGCACCCCAACCTTCCAATGATCATGCCATGGCATGCCCTCGGCCACTCCCAAGGTCTTCCGACTCCGTGTCAAAACTCACGTCCGTGAACCCAGGGAGTGCCATGTGTGCCCAACGCTGTGCCCAACGCCTGTGTGGTGGCGACGCGTAACCCATCATCCATTGTGAACTAATGGGTATAGTAAATCAGGGTTGATCTAATCGTTGCAATGTTGCTATGTCATGATCAACCAGTGACTAGGTGCTGTTTCCGCTTCATTATGCTTTTGGCATAGTAACGGTTAATGATTGTAGTCAAGTGATGCCTGTTCCAGTGCTACTATCGAAACGGTTGATACATTCTTTAAACAATGTTCTGACGGTGGTGATGATTACATGCAACTATAGTCAATCATATCGACATGCTTTTTGATGTTTTTGGCTCGCTGTTTCGGACAGATTTTGCCCAAACAAGCTACACCACAAGAATGGTCACACCAATATGGGATACAACCGTTAATACTTTGGTGTTTGCATCCCGAGAAAAAGTGGCAACGTACCCGAGCCATCATGAGGAATCGCTCGGGATCCACCACGGAAATAGAATCCAAGCCACATCTTCTGAATGGCGTATTACCGCCTGAAAGATGGTTTTTGTCCACAAATTATGTACCTCCACAGCTGGTTGGCTACCCTATTAACAACGATCATGGCTAGAGATGGTTGGGGATTACCACCACGCGCGGATACGCCCACATCAGGACAGCTGGTGCCCCATGAGCTGGAAGTTGAGTCGTGAGCTGTTGAAATACAAGCGATTCACCATTCGCAGGGAAGTTGGTAAACCGTTCACCCCAAGGGTCAAGTGTAACACGATAGAACCAGCTTGGTGGGTGGTGGTAGAATGTTGGGTTCTGGTACGTTTATAAGCCAAGAAATCCAAAGGCGCATCACTGCGGATGAAGTGCATATGTTGATTGTAGGGCAGCAGGATCTAGACAAGCCGAATTTCTGTGGGTATGAGGTGCAGCAGCTCGCCGATTTTCACCATCAAGAGTTAGTCTATTCACCTTATTGACGAGCCTTTCTAACCACCTCCTGAATTGCATATGTATGATTACAATATTTGATTATGTTTCATAAGCTAATTATACAACGAAGCGTCACGCAAGCCTATTCATAGCTGCGAAGGTTGATAGACTAACCAACAACTAATAAAATAGTATGGCGCTATGGTCCATAAGCTTATTGACCGGCTTGCTGGTTCACGACCTTTCACCAACCAATACGCTTTTTGATCACCCCACCAAGCAGCTAATCATCTCGGGGGGATGAGGCTGCGAGTCAAACGTATTTGGTCACGTATGCCATGACGCGTTCTCGTAGTTGTTTGTCGCATCACCCATGGGCTGTCTCATCATCACAACAATCACTGTCGTTATCATCATGATCGTCGTCATCATCATCATCATCACCACCAGGGTCATCATGGTCATCGACATGATTGTTTTTGCCATTCACCCACAACCAGATCCTTTGTGATCGGAGCTTGAAACCATGACAAGTCATTGTCAACTTGATTGTTTTGAAACCATGTGAGCCCTCAGCACAGCCCTTTCCGTGGTTGGAACCCCAACATTTATAATGTTGCATGGATTGTTGACGCATAAAATCCCACACCCACATCCAAGATGACCGCCCCAGTACTTGTAACTACATATGCATTTGTAGTGACTGGTTCTGATATTTGCATTCTCGGAGAGACCTTCCATCCTAGTTGCTTCTGATCCGATGATTGGTGCGTTGGTTGGTGATATCACTACTACGGTTAGTTCCGACCAGGAACCAACCAATCAACCTATCAGGGTGTATCCCTACCTGGGCGTTTCTGAAAATGGGGTACCCCCAAGCATCCAGTATCTTAACCATTTATAGTAATCTACCAACCATTTTGCGGGTCCCCTATGGCTTCAGAAACCACAAAATAACTTAGTTGGTTGCTTCAGGCCCTTTCCGTCCGTCGCCATGATGAGTCACCGAGGGATTTCCCTCAACGGCAGCTCGTCTCAGCGGTTGCGTAAGCAGTGAGCAATGTGGTGGTCGGTGTGAACCCTTATTGGCATCGCATACGTTTTTTGGAAGAATCCATTTTCAAACATATTTATTTTGGCGGTTTGCCATGTATTAGACATGTTTCTTTTTTGACTTTCCTTGGTAGCTGTTGCTTGGTAAGACGAAAGATCGGTGATTGCTACCACCACCAGTTTTTTGATTTCGACGTCATGGTCTAGCCATGTGGGTGAAGTCGGGGTTATGGAGCTACCTGTTATTGAGGATTGCTACGGTGGATGACCTGGGTTTCCCACCATGAGCCAACTTCTGATCGTGACTGCATTACGTGCATCTCGCGCGTCTTCCCTTCCATCACATGAATCTCTTTCTTTACACACACATGTACAAACTAATATGCAATTATATAATGTCACACAAATATATCTCACATCTACAGATATACAAAGAATACACTTTGACACATAATATGACAAATTATGATAAACGCAAAATAATCAAGATACATGGATTCCATGAGACATTTCCCTTGTATACTATGGCTTCAAAAAACAATAACAAATTTGATAAACAACTCTAAACCACAACTCCCTTGAAACCAAGTGGCTTCAAGTTCGCCAAGGAGTTCACCAAGTGGTTTCAAGTTCACCTACAGCTCCCTTGAAACCATGGGGTGACCCACACTTTCTCCTTGGTTTCAACTTCGCCAAGGCGTTCCTTCCTGGCAGCCAGCCTCTGGTTCCTGGCAGCCGCCACTGATGACGCGCAGCTGGAGTGGTCCGGGTGCCCTAGGGGCACGGCTGGAGGGGCCAGGGTTTCACCCACTTGGGAAGCAGGAAACTCAGAATTTTGAGTTGGAAATGATGTCATCAATCGATGATTTCGAATGGGTAACGATGGGTTTTGGGAGCAGTCACATGTGGGTTTCCCGAAGCATTCTTGAGCGGCTTGATAGCCAAAAACCACGATGAATGGTCAGAAAGGCATGGAAGCCTGAAATCACTGGTGATGCTGAAGAAAATCATCTGCTGGGGACAGATATTTTTGGGATGGCAGGTTTTGGTGCTCTGAAACTTGGGAGTACGAACTTGGACGGTGAAATGGGGCGAACAATTGCATTGATCCAACAATTGATTGCTTTGAAGCTAGGGAAAAACGAGAAAAAATCAACCATTCACTGATAAGAATCATCATTTTTCAATGATCCATTGGTGGATTCCAACCAAAATGATGATTCCAACAAGTGCTCAAGGGACCCTAGGACTGACTCGTGCTGCGAGCAGCCTGTCATGTGTCGTTGATGATCCCTGGTATCCAGTTGGGGATAGCTGACCATGGCCACCTGTCTGAAAGCCAGGTTGCGTGTTAGCGAACCACCCTGCGTGAAGGTCTACCATGGCAACCGTTGTTAGCCGTTGTTGGTTATACGATTGATGGATCATGATCAACTAGCCATTATGCACGTGTTATCATTGTGTTATCCATGTGCATTGATTTTCCCTTTATTGACCATTATCAATCGTTATAAATCGTGATTGATCATTAACCTATCATGAACAAACCATTATCCACTTATGATCAACTTATTAACCGTTATTAAGCACTATTGATGGCTATGAACCAACCATTAACAACCAACCGGAAACACCCAACCAGGAACCACCCACCATTGACAACCGACTAGTCATCAACCATCAACCCTTACCGACCACGGTTCACCAGCAACCCATCCACACCACGAGCCAGGCGCCATCGAGCCAGACATCGCCAGCTTCCGCCCAGTGCAAGGAGTGCCAGTGGCATCTATCCAGCTGGGGCCCGTCGCGCAGGCTGAGCGCTACAGATGTCGCTTTCTGGTGGCGAAGATTGAGTGGTTGATGGTTGGTGAGTTAATGATGGTTGACATCACTAGTCACTGAGAACCCATGAAATGATGATTTTTAGCCATCAATAGTCATCTAGTTGATGGTTAACCACGGAATCACTTAAGGTGGATTAAATCATCAAGATTGAGGGATTTCATGATGGTTGACATCAGCACTAGTCATTAAGACAGATGAAATCGTTTGTCACTGAGTACTGGTCACTTCCAAGGGGATATCACTACTCCGGTGGTTTATGATTTCTTAATGAGGCACTACAACCATCAATCAACCATAGTGCATCTGTAACATCTCCCAGGGTTGATTGATACTAGCATAAGTCTCCAATCAATAATCCCAGGGTGAATCATTAACGTAAGTTATGCTAGCTGAACCATTAACCATCACAATAGCCATTAATCAACCATAGTGAACCATTACCATCACTATAATCAACCACGAGTTCCACCATAGTGAACCATCTCAGCCATGAGTTCAACATAGTTCAGCCATCACAACAACCATCAATCCATCATAGTGAACCATCTCAGCCGTCTCAGCCATCTTCACTTAGCATCTCCCAGGTGGCCCCGCCCCCCTGCCACTCCCATGCTGCGCCAAGCGCCGGTGGCGCGGCAGGTCTCGGTGGCGTGGGGGAAACCCAACGGGGGAAGGGTGGGGGTGCCACGGGGAGGTGGCCATGGATGGTGGTTGAATGAGCAAGCAGAGTGGGTGCAGATCGGATTTTGCTGGTCGTTTTTTGAGATTTTTGTTCCAAAATGATTTGCTGGTCGTTTCTTTTTGATGTTTTTTGATATTTTGCTGTTTTTTCGAAATGATTTTTTTGTAAATGATTTTTCGATTCATATCACAATCTTTACCTACGGATTTTCATTCCACAAACTTGTCTGGTCGTTTCTCTTGTTCCACAAATTGGTGTTGGATGATTGGGTGATCAGACCATTGGTGTCATGAGATCGGAATCGTAGCCTTCTCAGGTAGGTTGGATGTGCACCTCCAAGTAGACCAGCCTAAGGTACCTGAACTGACCACCGAGGCACTTCCCTGCTGCCGAGCCTGTGGAGGGCGAGGGCAGTACATCTTTGGCCAGCGCGGCAGCGCAGGTGGGGAGCCTGGGTCATTCCAATGGCTGCCCAAGGCATGGGACCTGAAGCCATTCCAATCTGATATAACTAATGGTTGGTTGATGGTTACTTGATTTGATTGATGATGAATGCAACAGATAATTGATGAATAAATTGATCACTAATGAGAAATTGATCATTGTTTGGTTGGCAATCATGGCCAATTGGTTGGTCACTTGACGGTTAATGAACTGTTGATCATTGCTGATGGTCCCCAACCAACTGATTTGGAAGCCTCCTGTAACGGCTGATCGTTCGCATCCAGGTGTTTCTCGGGGGACACCCCAGTTCTCATCCATCAATAATCACTTTTAGCAATAAACCATCCATTTTTGGGGGACCCCTATGGCTTGGGAACCCCCATATGGTGTAAAAAACCATTCTTGTTGATCAGTATCCCCTATTGTGAACCATTCCAAATGTTTACAATCACTATATAGCCCCTATACAACCATCATCTCTTGTTGGAAGCAATGCTGACTACCTCATTCTGCAGGCCATGACTCCCGGCACGCCCACAAGCCGCTGGACCAGTGCTGCCCTCAGATGTCTCGTTGGTTACCCAAGGGCTGGGCCAAGGGTTGGTGACCTGGTGAATGTGTGGACACGGCCTTTCCGCTGCATCAACTCAGCTCGTGATGGTGGGTGCGAATGATTACAGGATGACGATGCTTGAAATAACTGCAGAGGATGATTTTCCAATACTTGAATCATGACTTTCCACAAGAACTATGCTTCAACCACAGTTATATGATAGGACCATGAGTTTTCTCCTGGCTTTGGAGTTCCCTGGTTGATGAGCTGCAACATGGCCTCAGGCAATTGAGCTGCTGTGATTGAAGAGATTCGGGAAGTATCTCAAGCAACGCGAAAGCCGCAACGTTCCACTTGAATCTCAATCACAACAAACAGATCTCCTGATTGCGATATTAATAGAACTCTTGATCGTTGTTGGAATCCTGGTTGCCTGTCATCAACTCAGCCATCGTTGGAATCTTGAGATACGCAGCCCTCAGTTTTAGTTTTTTAGCGCTAAACCTCTTCGTAGGCCGGGTGGGAACCCCGGTGTCTTGTCGCTATCCTGGCACCCGGGCCACCCTTAATTCGTAGATGGGGTTGTCCACCATGAGTCCAAGCCATTAGTGGTTTCCCTGCAGCAATGATGGTTACTGATGAGAGTGAATAATGGTTGATGGCTGGTTGTTTGCTATTAGTAGTGGACAATTGGCTATTAATGTTGGATACGATTACTGATACTAGTCACTACTTGATGGCCAATTGTTTGCTATTAACTATCCACTGTTCAATCAGTGACTAGTTGATAGTGGATAATTGCTATAATAGTTCAAAGTTAATGATGGTTGCAAGCTC
The DNA here is from genome assembly GCA_009767595.1 of Symbiodinium kawagutii. Lineage (NCBI taxonomy): Eukaryota > Dinophyceae > Suessiales > Symbiodiniaceae > Symbiodinium > Symbiodinium kawagutii. The sequence continues at coordinate 79,665 of VSDK01017400.1, read as the reverse complement.
AGTCATCAATTCACTTGTTGGATATTCAGTACGAACAGTTGTTAGTTAAACATTTGCTATTACTGATCAATGATAGTGGTTATGATAGTGGTTATGGTGTTTGTCAATTCACTTGTTAGTTGTCCGTGTTTTTCATCACTATTCATTGAGATGATGAATGATGGTGATACCCAGATGATTGCCATTGTTGGTCGCGAAAATGGATGATTAGTAGCAGTTCATGATGGTAGTGTTTTCCAGGGCTTACCGCATCTTTCTCATGACTTGGAGGTGCTCAGTGTGTTGGATAGGCCCAGATGAATTCGCTGTGGGCATCTGACTCTTTCAGCCTCGCCCTGCAAAATCCTGGGGTGTTTTTTGGGGCAGCCAGGCTTGGTGGGACGGCTATTCACAAAGGTGAAGATAGTAAGGATCCAGGATCCAAGGATCGTAAGGATGCATTTAATCATATACATCTATCTATCTATCTATCTATCTATCTATCTATCTATCTATCTATCTATCTATCTATCTATCTATCTATCTATCTATATATATAAATGTATTGCATACGTACATTTTGCTCTGTTTTCTTTTGAGCTCATGACAAGGGTTTGCTAGTTCTGCATCTTGCAGGATTGGTCAAGTTGGTGAAACCTGCAGGTGTTCTGACTGTCCCCCTTCAATCCACCAACAAGACAGGATTCTGCTTCAGAGCAAAACGACTCAAGGAACCCCTCCATGGCTCCATCACAGGGGTGCTGTATTCATCACCCATCAATCATTGACATATACACAGTCATCATCATCACTAATGATTACCATTAGCCATTCCTGGTTGCGAAAACAAAGAAAGCATGCTGGGCAAACCTCATGAGGAGATGGTCGTACGGATCCACATTCCCAACGTTCTCCAGGATTCAACAGGGCCCAGGGTTTTTTGACGAATGAATGTCCACCAATTGATGCTGCGAAGGCAGCTCTGGAGCTTCAGATCTCCCAAAGCACAGCTGCCATACCACAGCCGTGCTGCCACCCCTTGAGCCATTTGTGGATCATGCAGCTGGTGTAGCTGTGCAAGTTGGGCGAGGTCAACCCACAGGCGGAGCAGGCTGAGCAGGGTGGTACACTTCCCAACCATCCCAAACTGCCAGGGCTCCTGACATAGGAGGCCACAGATTAAATCAGACTCCACTCTGATTTAAGATACCGGCCTAGTAACGACACAACCAGGTCCGGTGTATGCTTGATGAATAATGAGTTGATGAAGCTTTATGGTCAGGATCAGGATGTAAGGAAACCACCGGTTGAGTTGCCTCCCAGCTTCATTAGCTTGACTGTGATTCTGCCAGCTGGTGAACGCTGGTGGTCATGTTCTGAATTAAGGACGGTCAGCGACATGCCATCAACGGACCAGTTGAACCAATGATGATTGTGTAACTGCTCCAGCAGCTGGTTTGGTCCACCCATCTTGTTCAGTGGCTGGGGGTCAAGCAGTTAACCAACCAATTTCATGGGGGACAAGAACTAACCGACCAGTAGTAGGGAAAATGATGGCTAATGATAGGGAAACCCGGATGTCTTCCGGATGTGCCCCTGCAATTGCAACTTCCAATGATCTCCGACGAGCGGAATGCATTGCAAAAAGCAACAATTCTCGGAAGCAGTTGTACAGGAACCAACCCCTGACTTCACACCCACTAGCGGCTTCGCATGCTTGGCCCACTCTGCCCACTTTGCCAGGCACAAATGGAACGGCTCATGAGGGAACTCAGCACATGCGATCATCATCAGTGCGGCGCTTGGTGAAGCTGTAAGTCTTGGAGATCGTTGGCCAACCAGAAGCCGTCAGAACACGAGTTGGAGACATTTCATGTTCTTTTTTAAATTCACTGCTTTGTTTTTCAAGAGTTCATACATAGCTGTTGTGCACCTAGATAGAAGAGGAGGAGGAAGAAGAAGAGCAGGTGATTTTTTCCCATGTTTTTCTTGCTAGGTGACCAACTTTCAAACATCTCGCAGGTTGTGGTTTCCAAATACTCCAAATCTTTCCGATGGGTTGTAAAACATATCTACGCATTATCAATCATTGTTAACCACTCTCAGCCATGACAAGACACAATTAGCCAATGAGTCTTGACCCAGAACCGCAAAGACATGTGTATCAAAAATGTATGTACGTTTGGTGCATGTTCAGCAGTCGTTTGTCATCATTTCCTAGAAAACAAACGATTTTGAAGGGAGACCACCGCACCCAGATGCTCAGATTCAGTTGGTTCAAAGCGACACCGCCCTCTGTGAGCAGTTGCGGGGTAAAGGATGTGTAGCACTCGTGATGCCGGTGGCTATGTGGGACCATCTGACCTCATTGATCTCCATGTGATGCTTCTCAGTGGCGAAGGGTGTACTCTGAATCTGAGCCTTTCGACGTTGGGCCGGGAGGTGCAAAGGATGGTTTCGGAACGGTTTCCGAAGAGGTCGGCCAAACCTGTGCTCCACCATGGCGCTGCACCACTGGTGCTGCATCAGACGTTGAGAGAACAAGGAATCTCATGTGAAACTGAAACCTTTTCGTGCACTTATGTTCCAACAGATCTATGTGACCCCTGGAACCACCTTCAGGGATTTTCGGTCTCGGAACCCGAGTGTGTGCTGGAAGGTGTGACCCAGATAGCAATGACAGACTCGGTTGAGTGTTTGTACCATCTCCCCCATAGCCTGGAGAAATTGACTCTCAGTGACAAATTTGCCCAGACCCTTGAGGCTGTGTGCTTCCCAAGCAGCTTGCAAAGCTTGAAGTTTGGCGTCAAATTCAACAGGAGCCTTGATCGAGTGACCTTGCCATCTAGCCTGCAAAGTTTGATCTTTGGTCAGGGCTTCAACCAGAGATTGGAACGAGTTGCTCTGCCCAGCAGTCTGCAACATTTGGTTTTTGGTGATGACTTCAACCAGAGTCTTTCAGGGCTGACCCTGCCAAGCAGTTTGAAAAGATTGGAATTTGGTGAGAGGTTCAACCAAAATCTTGAGCGCGTGACTCTGCCAAGCCATCTGCAAAGTTTGACTTTCGGTCAAGATTTCAACCGCAGCCTTGAAGGAATAACCTTGCCAAGCAGCCTCGAAAAATTGACATTTGGCTGGTTTTTCAACCAAAGTCTGGAGCGAGCGAACTTGCCAGACAGTTTAATTCATATGAAATTTGGTAGGATGTTCAATCTGAGCCTTGAAAGAGTTTCTCTCCCCAGAAATCTCCAAAATTTGACGTTTGGTGATGACTTCAACCAGAATCTTGACCGAGTGATGATGCCGAGCAACCTCCAAAGCCTCGTGGTTGGTTACGAATTCAATCAAAACCTCGAAAAAGTTGTTTGGCCCAACAGTCTCCAAAGCCTGACTCTTGCCTGGAAATTCAACCGAAGCCTCCAGCGAATGAACCTGCCAAGCAATCTGCAAACCTTGGCCTTTGGCTATCAGTTCAACCAGAGACTTCAAGGATTCACCCTGCCAGACAAGCTGGAAAACTTGGAGTTTGGGGACATGTTCAACCAGAGCCTGGAAGGAGTAACCTTGCCGAAGAGCCTGCAACGCTTGGTCTTTGGGGACATGTACAACCAGAGCCTTCATCGAGTGACATTGCCCAGCGGTTTGCTCGGCTTGGAATTTGGCGAGAGGTTTGACAAGAGTCTTCAGGAAGTGACGTTGCCAACTAGTTTACAAAGTTTAACGTTCGCAGGCGAGTGGAACCAGTTTAACCAGAGCCTTGAAGAAGTCATTTTGCCAGCCAATTTGCAAACTTTGATATTCGGTCATGGTTTCAATCAGGATCTTGAACTTGTGACTTTGCCAAGCAACCTGAAGAAGCTTACTTTTGGTTTCAATTTCGCGTGGAGTTTGGAAAGGGTGACTTTGCCGGACTCGTTGCAAAGTTTGACTTTTGGCACTTTGTTTGACCATAGTCTTGAGCGAGTGAACTTGCCAGATAATCTGCAAAAATTGACTTTTGGTTGGAATTTCGACCGGAGTCTTGTTCGAGTAAACCTGCCAAGTAAGCTGCAAAGTTTGACGTTTGGTCAAGTATTCAACCAGAGCCTTGAACGAGTGCACTTGCCGGACAGCCTGCAGAGTTTGACATTTGGATCCAACTTCAACCAGAGTCTTGAGCAAGTGAACTTGCCAGACAGTTTGCAAAATTTGATCTTTGGCGAATATTACACGCAGAGCCTTGAGCGAGTAGTATTTCCAAGCAATCTCCAAAGTTTGACGCTTGGTAATGCCCATCGGAGCCTTGAAGGAGTGACGTTACCGAGGAGTCTTCACAGTCTTTCTTGCGGTTCAACGTTGGTGAGCATCCTGTGATCCTTTCCCACAGCAGTCAATCTCCAGCCAGTGAAGCATGGTGAAGGTCTGTAGGTTGGCGATGGCGATGGTCTGTAGGAGTCTGTCTAATGAAGCGCTGTCCCAGAAGTGCAGGACAGCGCATGGCTGCGTGACCGCTTCGTCCACCGGAAAACATCCACGGTCAAGCAACTTGATGAAACATGAAGATTCACGTGATTCAAGATGGCAATATATGCAGAACCCAGAAATGGTTACTGCAGTCTTTTCCCAGCCTTTCCTTTTGCATGCCCAAGAGGGTGGAATTGAGAGGTTGGCTGATGATGAAAGGTTGAATTCCCAAAGTTTAGGTCAGAAGGATTTGTGCGTTCCAAAGTGTGGAGGGGTCCCCTGGGGCAACACATTGAACACGTGGAGAAGGGGGTTTTGTTGCTTGTTGCATGACATGATGCAGAGTCATGGTTCAAACAGGGATGACCACAAACAATTGAAATGGTGTGGGTTGATTCTCGCATTGATTGCAGGCAGATCCTTAGGTCATTGGCTAAGCCCTTGAATCTGAAGTCGACCTGAGGCCTGATTCCATTTGAATTGGACATCCCCTTGTACAACGCACTATATACCGTGCGACCCAAAAATGGAACAATATGCAGGGAATATAGATGATGAAGGATTTCGAAACCTTCAGGTTGTGGTTGTTTTGCAAAACTATCATGAATCGGCGGATGCTTGAGGTACCACCATGGCCATGGACACACTGGTATGACATGATTGGCCTAAATACGGGGGTCATGTCGTACCAGTACTTTTCCCCAAGGTTCTTTCCATGTCTTACGAGACATCATGCATGTTCCTCTTCCAGGTTTTGTCCGGTGGCCAACAGAAAAACTCCAGATCCTTTCAACGACTCAGCAGGGCTACATGTAAAGACTGTTGGTAAACTCCACGAATCTGACTGCGGAAAACCAGAATGCGATTGGCTGAACCAGCGGTATAGTCATGACCGTTGACACAGTACCGTCATTAAGCTGGGATGCTGACGATCATGTCGAATAGATGGCAATGAAGATATCGCACTCAAGCAGCTAGCGACACAACCACAGATGCCTTAGAGTCTCAGACCTGCAACGGGCAATGATTTGGAGTGGATACATATTCATACTGGCTCTTGGTCAAACATGCTTTCATAATGGGTAATCATGGTAATGCTTAACTCATGGTATAGCTTGATATAGGTGTATAAAAAATGGAAGTGATTGGGAGCAAACAGGAGCAAAGGGGAGCTTGTTGGCAAAGCATGTTGTATTACAGCATGATTCCTCCTCAATCATGGTGTTCAATCATGGTATAGCTTGGTATCAAGCTGTAGATTCAAATCATGGTATGTTTCCATCACCTTGATCTGTTTGATCAACCTTGATCTGTTTGATGAACAGCTATAACTTGATATCAATCATGGCCAGTTGATCAGTCATGGCTAACAGCCAGTGATGGCCAAGAGCTAGTGATGGAGTCTCTTAAGTCAACCGGCGCCTCACCAAGGTCTTGATCCCACCAGGAGCCATGCCACTGGCCGTGCAGTAGTGGAACGCCGGTTGCGGTTTCGCTTGGAGTGTTTGGAGGAAGCAGAGGAGGCAGTGGATTTAGTGGATTTGTTGGATTTAGTAGAGGGAAGTTGCATCGCAGCAGTGGATTTAGTGGATTGCTTCAGCCTGGAATGCGTCGTTTCAGAGACATTGCCTGGTCTGTTTATAGCAGATTCTTTGATTTCCCACAAGTGAGCAACAGTCCAAAACCCTTTATTTAAAAAGTCGTGAAACTTCTTCCAGACATGGCATTTTCCCTCGTGGGACTTCTTGGCGTTATCTTGCTATCAAACTCCAGCTTGTGTGTGTCCAAGCGCCTGTCATTTTGCGGCCTTTTTCCAAGTCAATCCATGGGAGGTGCAGAGTGTGAGACGACTTGGACATGGTGTTTTCTTCGCGGCGTCCACACAGCGTGGAGCGCCCAAACATGCAGCTGTTTCAGCACGCTTCAGCATGCCTTGAAGGCCTATCTTAAATCGTCAGAAACATGCAGAAACACATAGCTTTCGGGACCGCTTTAGCGTCAGAAACGGACGCTTGCAACTTCGTTCCAACGACTGGCGGGACCATTGACTCGAAATATTCAATTGAGAACTTGGTTCATTCTTCACTCGGCCCGTTTCAATAGCTAATTGCGGGATTCCGGACCACCTAACAACTTCACTGGCTCATTGTTACGCCAGACATTTTTTGTGTTAAACAGCCAACTTTGGAAAACTTGACTTTTAGCTGCTCAAAGTTTCCTCCTCACCATCCAGGTGCCCATGTAATCCTTTTGCCGCTTCGTATTTGAAGATGTTGTGTGCTCTTCACACAGTGCTCCATGCAAAATTTGGTGGGAGCCCATTTGACCACGGTGAGTCTTAGTGCCTTGCCTTGATGACGATGTTGAGCTGCACTGGGGGCACTCAGCACAGTCCAGAAATGGTAGCCCCATGGGGGCCCCATCCAATGTCAATCTTCGTCTTGGTGGGGCGAAGACCAAGTCTCAGAGCAGTTAGGTACTCACTGACACAGAGCCCCAGTGCTTGAAGTCAGTTGGAAGCTTTGCAAAGGCAATCCGACTTCACGGTAGGATCAGCCTCGTTGAAACATGCTGTGATCTTGTGCGTCTCAAAATGCCATTGGTTAGTGGACGCTATGTGAGGTTTGTCGGTCTTAGCCTTGCCTCGTTTGGCTTGCGCGCTCGCCAGGATGGACATAAGTCATTTCCGGAGGGTGGCAGAGTTGCAGTGTTCTGATCCCTGGAGCCGCCAAAACATCTGCAGATGAAGGATTCTGATGAGACAAATGCCCGCGTTGCTGGGACCGAATGACACCCCTGTGCAGATAGGATCTACATACGGTCGGACCCGTTTTGAGCGCAACAAAGGCTGAAATCTGCCTCGATGCTAAAACGTCGCAGTATCACCAGGATGAGCATGTGCAAGCAGTATGTACATTTGTTCTAAGCTTTCTTGCAGAGACAAACATCTTTGAACGACTTGGCAATGGACAGATCTCCACTTAAGGACTTGGTTGAAGTGTGCTTCAAGAGCTTTCTCAGCACCAAAAAATTCAGGGAGAAGACCTTTATAGCACACTTCAACTACAGCTTAGTTTTCGAAAAGGCAATGCTTTCTCGGCACCATTGTGCAAAGACCTATTCAGCCTTCACTTGCATGGACGCTGAAGGTGGCCAGCCATGTCCAACCTTGCTCAGCTTTGGATCGCCAAGCACAGTGACTAAGCAAGCAGGTGTGAACATGATGGGACGCTTTCCATACCTCTGCCCGAGTAATGTTGATCCGGGATGAATAAAATAAATGGTCTGTTGTCAGTGGTTACCACCCCAGAGCATCCAAAAGTGATAGTTTCCAACCATGATAATGGTTTCATGTGTTTATTAGTCCAGAATTAACACTTCATGATTGCGCAGACCTTTGAGCTCACGTCTGCTCAAAACCTTCACTGCGAAATCTGTGCCCTCTATCAGATTGGTGGCAGTAGATGGCATCGGGAGCCCACCCAGCGACGACCTCTAGCTTGTGAGTGTCCAGGCGTACCACTATTTCAGAAACCCATTCTAATAAGGAAACCGATCATTTGGAGGTACCCCCCTTTTTAGGGAACCACTCGTGTAAGTCCAAATTCAGATACACCATCAATTTGTCGGACTTTATTGTGCAAACAAGTTACGCAACTTTCGCATCACTGGTGCACTCCATGGTTCCAAATCACGGGGTTTGCCCACATGGAGGGAGAACAGCTTCAATTTTTTTGCTCAACAACCAAGACTCGGCGTAACAACTGAGAGCCCAGCTCCCATGCTCCTAGGTTTGATAATGCACCCTGGTGTTTCAGCGGCATTGTTGCAGCATCGCCAGCATCACCACAAAATGACGTGTGCCTACTTTTCGTTCCAGACTACGGCGACAACGAACATGTTTGCATATCATGGCCCCTCAAGCGCTTAAGTGGGCGTTCACAAGTGGAATCGAAAACCAATGAGTTGGAATTTTGCACCGCGCTAGGAAACTCCAGCATGTTCCAAAACCTCTCTTTACTTGTCTTCACTTCCTCTTGTTCCACCGAAGATGTGCAGATATGAGACTCTTTTGTCAGACTGGAGGTGCTGCCTGTACTGCCTCACCAAGGACCTGAACAACTCTCGAGCCAGCTGCGTGCTGCATCATAGCAATAATAAGTAGCATAATGTTGTAATGCCGACCCTGGATCATTAAACCCCTTGTTCATTGATAGTATTAATAGGTGGTATCTGCCCCCGAAAATCCAGGGTTAACATTAAACAATGTGAAGATGCGCGTCAGCAAACAAGTTTGCTCCTTCACAGGCTCTGTAGGAAGGCCCTCCGTGACAGCGTGACTTCGTTGGGACTCTGTGGACTGAAGACAGGGACATCCTAGATGATGCAGCCCTGCACCCCAGTGGTTCGCTGGGACGCTGGTTATGAAGCAGCCCCGAGCATTCGCTGGTGTCTTATCTCACAACATCCACCAACACGAAAGACCAGTGGTGGATGAGAAGAACCACTGGTGGACTGTTGAAAACCCGAACTTTTCAAGACCTGCTCTGAGAAATGTGATCCTTCGTGCGCGTCCGCATGCACCACTCCTCGAAAATTTCAAAAGTTGTTGCAGCTGTTCCCAGTCACAGTGACCTTGGATGGAATAAGCTGTAGCCAGAGGTGGAGCTGCGGAAGAACTATAGGATGCTGCACCCCAATCAATCGAAGTCTTCTCTGAGACTACGGCCGACAACCAAAATAAATCTGTAGCAACAACCCTGTCCAGGCAATCCGTTTTCTTGAGCCAAACACTTAGGTCAAAGCAATAGTTTTTCTGCGATGCAAACTAGATTTCAGAATGCCTTTGAGGTGGTCTCATGCATTGATGAATTGCAGTCAGCTTGGGAAATGTTGCTGACAGCGCTCTCCACGGGTTCGCAGCTCAAGTGTCACATGGTCCGTGAAAATCCAAGTGTGAGAGCTCCAGCGATGTTTCTGAGCACATGCACCTTACTGGCCGGAAAAGTGCGATGGGAATCTCCGGTGACTGGCGACTTGTGTTTCTTTCATGTTTGAATCTTAGCTAGATGAAGTTTCCACCCACGAATTCTTGTATCCACAAATGCCCTGGATATTTGGATGGAGGATCTGGATGGATCTAGGTTTAAGATATTTGGGCAGTCTGAGAGAGTCATGTTAGGCCTTGTGGGCCGGGCCGAGCTGTGCCTTCTACGTTTGAAGTTTGAACGGTGAAGCCTTGCACACATTGGGTCATAGAAATGATTCGGAACTCTAAACCATGGTTCATAACGAATAATTTTGCAACCATAGTTTCAACTGTCAACCATAGTTGGACCACTTTTCAACAATGGTTGACCCTGGTTGATACCGATCAAGCGTGACCAGTGATGTATGGACTCGGAGTAGCCCTGGGGGTTGTCTCAGCAGCGAACAGTGAAGGGCCACTGAGCTTGCAACCACCAGGGGCTTTTGTGGCGTTGCAGGCAGCTTCATCTGATCATATCTCCAAGCATTGCTAGATGTGTAGGTGATATTGTCCACCAAGACTCTTCTGCTCTGCTTGTTTTGCAGCCAAACGGAAGACAGGCCAAGCACAGATTTCCGACCGCTAGAAGACAAGACCTCAAGAACACTAAGGCACATAGATATCTGCGATTGCACAAGTAGAATGCAACCTGTGTACCAATAACACGGGGTATCAGCAGACCAGCATTTAACAAAACGGGTACTGTAGCTGGTAGATCCGAAGCATTTTCAGGTGCCCAGGAAAGTGGTGATGTGCCAGCGATCGACAGGCGAATCTATTGGAGACGAATAATCAACCCCCAACCATCACAATTCTTGGTTGTCGACAGTCATCATCCCCGACTATTGAGCCATGATACCCCCCAAGATCAACCATTCTGAGCCTTTCACCGGCTTTCAATGAGCCTTTGACCACTCGATCCCCAAAAAAAATTGTCAACGCGCCGATGTGACACCGCAACGACGCGCCGATGTGACACCGCAACGACGCGATTGTGGATCCGTCGTGTCCCCCAGATCTCTGGTGGACGACCCTGGTGACCGTGCGTTCAACGTGGAGTTTTGTCAGAAAAATGTGAAGCCCAAGGACGATGACATGATGTACACGACCCCCCCAGGTCATTACTGACCATGGTACCGGGTAGGTCGATATTAACCATCCAGCTGGTGGTTTGACATTTTATTTATTTTCCCGAGTACTTATACTTATTGACAACTGGTTGACCAATATTTTTCACAGGGGTTCAAACCACCAAGTAGCCATGCCTAGGTCATTCTCAGCCAAAATTCAAAAGTGGGTGTTGCTTCCGCCTCAGGACCAAGGTGAGACATGCATCCAAAAGCAGCAGAGGCTGGTCTGCTGGTAATATGGGACGGCGGGTTTCCAACGTTCGTCATTCCTTAAACATCGAGTCAACCCGCTTATGACATAATTACGTAGCATTTGACAATCTTCAACAGGTCGCAGCAGCTAATTGTTGATCGGATCATCGTTGATTCACTACCTGTTGATTCAACCACCAATGCCACTAGTGCTTGCCCAGCTTAAACTGCACTGTGTTGGATCACTACCAGGTGTGATCAACAATTCCACTTGGTAGTTCCTTCAAAAGTGTACCATCAATGATGGTCAGTGATGCAATGGATGGCTTGTAATCGTGTGGAATCCCATTGGACGAGTATACCCTTTCAATTTGGATCTTGTTCACCTGACCTTACTTGGAAAGTGACCACTCGTCGGAACCACTCAACCAGCCAGGATTGAGTGTGTAACCGACGGGTCATCAGTGGAAATGTTTGCCATCAACGCGGACAAGTTTTGGGGCAAGCTGATGTCCCTCTTGGCTTGTTCTGTTCTTTTGGACCCGCCAGTGGTCAGCTGGGGATTACACACTTCGGATTTGCGTGAATATCAATTCCCCAAGAAGCCTTGAAAGCTTCTCCGATTTGAGAATTCCTACCCACCCCAACCCCTCCGAAAGTTAAGAATCATTATCCCCTACAAATTTCGATGTCCCCAATATTGAGATCAACGTCACCAATAGTGATAGATTCATTAATATGGATTGATAAATTCTAGTAGTCAATTTATCATCCCCAGAGTCATCCATTCCCAAGGGATCACCGGGTCCATGTTGAGAAGTCACGGGGTACCAACCCAGCGGTGCGACCTCTCCCGCCTCAGGATCTTGATATGAGACCCGTGGCCCTGGTGCCCTGGTGGAGCTGAAGCGGCCGCCGTGACGGTGGGTTCATGGCGAATGTTGCTTAGTGGTTGATGCTGGTTGGTTGATGATGACGATGATGCTGGATGGCGATGATGATGATGCCGCGCCAGGAGGTGAATGCCTTAATCGCCCGGGACAGCATGTGGGAGCTACGATGGGACCACTCTAGTGGTTTAATGCTGGGGAACTAGTTGGGTTAGGTAAGGACTAACTACTGGTTAATTAGGGTTTTTGATGATGGTTGATGCTTGATGTTGGATAGTGATTAAAATCTGACCCACATATGGTTTTGTTGTTTTTTTAATCATGACTTCTGACGATACATGATTGGTAATTTGAAACAAACCGCTGCACGAAATCAAAATGTATGATGATGATGATGATGATGATGATGATGATGATGATGATGATGATGATGATGATGATGATGATGAATATGAATGATGAATGATGAATGATGAATGATGAATGATGAATGATGAATGATGGATGATGGATGATGGATGATGATGATGGTGATGATGATGATGATGACGATGACGATGACAATGATGATGATGATGATGATGATGATGATGATGATGATGATGATGATGCTGATGATGATGACGATGACGATGACGATGATGATGATGATGATGATGATGATGATGATGATGATGATGAATGACAATGATGATGATGATGATGATGATGATGATGATGATGATGATGAATATGAATGATTAATGATGAATGATGAATGATGAATGATGAATGATGGATGATGATGATGATGATGATGATGATGATGATGATGATGATGATGATGACGATGACGATGACAATGATGATGATGATGATGATGATGATGATGATGATGATGATGATGATGATGATGATGGCGATGATGATGATGATGATGATGATGATGATGATGATGATGATGATGATGATGATGGCGATGGTGATGGCGATGGCGATGATGATGATAACGATGACGAGGATGATGATGATGATGATGATGATGATGATGATGATGATGATGATGATGATGATGATGATGTTGACGATGATGATGATGATGATGATGGTGATGATGATGATGATGATGGTGAAGAGTGGTTGAGAATAAGTAAGAATGATGATGGCAATAGTTGTTGGCACTCGGTAATAATGACAAGGGTAATGGTAGGTACTGCAAACGGTCGACAATGAACATTTTGAAATCTAACTAATTTTTGTTCATACTGCAACTGGCCAGTGAAGCGGTATCTTATTTCAAACAACCTTCCATCATGTGCTGTTAGATCGATCACCAGCAACAGGTTCCAAAACCCAAACGTTTCCTTGGTGTTTAAGCTTCACATTAAGTCCAGCATGTTTAAGCCCCATCAAGTAACCATATGTCTTTAAGATTAAGTATCCACTTGTTGCCACCTCAATATCAACCATAGCCTTAGCTTTGGCGCCTCGCCTGGCGCCGATGATGATCCGAGGCCCATCTGACGAAGTTGCATAGTCGATTTCAAGGCCGGACCAGCAGCTCCACCAGTGTGGGTGCAGATGTTGCTAGACCTGACGGACGGTTGAGCATGCTTCATACCGGTGGATCTGGGGCAAGCTTCAACGTTGATATCTACCTATGAAACCACTCACCACCACCAACTATGTTGCATGCTAATGATTGGTTGATCAACATTTCTGTTGATGCTTGATTAACAACAATGATTGACTATTATATTCATCACACAAATGTTGCTAAACAATGGCTCAAAATTGCGATGCAACTCGGTCTCCTTTTTGAAACGGCGCGCTGACATCCATGGTCCAGCCGTTGAATCGCGGGATGGCCTTGGCTTTCCCAGGCAGCGATGCGATGACGAGCGAGGACGGCTAGTCGAAAGGGAGGATGTGGCTGATGATGATTCAGTTATTGAATGATGATTAACCCATGTCAATAACTGATTGATGGTTTCATTCTGGTTGATTCTTTTTTAACAATGGATTTTACTGTTGGTTTGAATAGCGAGGCTAATAACAATGATTTTGTGATTGTTAATTGTGGCAATCAACAGTGATTAATAGACAACATGTACCTGATAGGTGGACGACAGGATCACAAGTTGACCTGGTACCAACCTGGAGATGCTGAATATGCCGGCCATGTTCTACCTTGTTATTGGATGATTTTCTCATGTTCTTTTTGGCTCCAGGTCATTCTATCCTGGATATTCAATTGGGGATGGTCCGTTTTGATCTTCTCCAGGATGGTTACAACATGAAAAGACAGCCAAAACACCAACTGAAACGAAGGCTCTTGCAACACGTTGAAAAAAACAATGACTACTCCTGACGCGTTCCCAAGTGCAAAAACCAAGAAAGGGATACCGGTCGGGGTCTTGTGTCTTTCTCCTCTAAAATTTCCGAAACATTGGGATGACCTCAAACATGGGAGAGAATTGTCACTTGAACCTGTCCCAAGTTGCAACCATCCCAAGTTCAACAAGTTGAACAGTTGAACGACGCGGATCCCTCCTGGTTGGGCCCTGCAGATCCACCAGGACAGCCGCAATGCGCAGCACTTCCGTGTGGACAACGGCTTTCTGAAAGCTGACTCTGTTGGTTTGGCAGCCCTGGCTATGACCCTGGTTGGGGGGTCATGGCTGGATGGCCAGTTGGGATCATGGTGAGTCTATGCCCATGTGAACTCATGGTCTCAATAGTTTATTATGGTCATAGAGGTGTTTATGTCATGAAGTGTAAGGCCCCGAATCTGAGTCCGATGTCTCTGAAATGGTCTCTATGAAGATTTGGTGGATCCAGGGGCCCATTGTCCAACATTGGCCGGCTTGCCCCACCAGCGTGGTTGTGAGGTACCGAAGAGGTGGCGTGATGTTTCCGTAATTGCACCTCGTTCCAGGGTTCGTGACGTAGCATTTTCCAGCCAGAGATATTGCCCAGATCCATGTTTGGCGGGAACTTCCAGTATATCACCAGGAGTTAGTGAAGCATCATGTTACCAAACACGGGTAATTATATAGTTTAGTTCACATCTCACTAGCAGCAGGCTCTTGATGCATCAAAACTAGGTCGCTCCTACATGCCTGGGTAGCTTCCCTTCTGCCGTTGGGTGGACACATTGGTTTACTTTGCCATCGTCTAGTTGAGACATTGCTATATTATAAGGAAACATGTTAGCAACCACCATGGCTTTAGTGGCCTGTATATCCGGATTTTCCATGTTTCCATGATGGCTATCGTCAAGAGAATTCTCAGAAACTAATGGTTCATGGCTACATGGTGGTTTCTGCCAAGTAGGTGCGCCTGCAAATCATCCCGTATTGATCATTGCTTGTTAATAAGCCAACCATAACTTTGGGGTCCCCTATGGCTTGAGAAATCCCCACATCGGTCTTATTGTTGGTTAATTGTTGCTCATTATCCCCTATTACTAACCACTACTATCAACTTTGGGGTCCATCATTTTCACTGGTGATGTCTTTGGCTTTCCAGGCCACCGAAACAGGGGCTTGGGAGCAATCTGGCAGCCTGCTCTCAGGTCTAGGAATCCGCCGGAGCAAGGACATGCAGGCAGACCCACGGCCATCCTGGGCTGTGACATTTCTTTGTCAAGAGGAAAGGTGGTTGGGTGGCCAAGCTCAGTTCTTAGTCTTCAAGATTTTTCATATTTCAAACCACCCTGTGGCCATGATGTTCCCATCAGCGTCGCCCGGGCCTGGTGGTTCGGTGGCACCAACCTGGAGGATCTGTTGCCCAACGCGGTGGCCAGCTGGGGATGCCGCGTGGTGGGAACCGATGAGGGCGATGGGTGGCTCCGAGTGTGGCAGCTCAGCAGGTGGTGCAACGGACGTAGTGCTTGGCAGATGATGAATTCGACGTTTTGCCTTGGTGAAGATGGTGGAGAGATGATTTGTTCAACCATTTTCCTTAGTGGTTGTTGGTTGCAATGGTTGGTTCCAACGATTGATTCAATAGTTCGTTCGGCAATCAAGTCAGGCCTTATTGAAGGACAAATAGTGGTTCATGATCAATACATGCACTTTTCTAGCTGGAAACTTGCCAGTTCAAACACTACAAGATGGGTAATGATGGTTGGTGACGGCTAATGAAGAGAAACATTTTGAAGGGTTGATGGTGGCAAATAACTCATGAAACCAGAGGGTAGTCCCAGCTAAGCGTACTGCTGTTGGGGGAGTCACCCAGTAGAACCAACTCGCAATAGATCGTTGCCTATTGTTGGTTACAGTTGGTGATTGTCGGTTCTGATCCAAGTTTCAAGCAGCTTAACATTCTAAATCACCAACATTAAGCACTATTAGCCATCATCTAAGCATGATGAACCATGGTTAGACAACCGTAAAAGGGCTTAGTAACCAGAGTTATGATTCTCCATCCGATTCACCAAGCCACCAAGATGCAACTGCTGAGGTCGGAAGCAACAGTTTTCTGCCCTTCTTCGTGTCTGGCATTCCTGTTCTCAGCCCCAATGCCAAGGCGAACGGGGAGGGATGGCCTTTCTCTGGTCAAGAATGTCAACAGATGTCAAGAGTCCAAAGTATGCCAAGCAGAAAAATCATGGAAAACATTTGACTCAGGGAACATTGGATGTGCCATGATGGTACGTCTTCCTTTGGATGTTCTTTAGGCAACATGGATGTTTTCAACGGACGTCTAAATAATTAATGATTACTGCAAGGCACCCTCTTTCTTCTGTTTTTCAAAAGCATAGCTGGGTAAGAGATTCACTCCCCAGCACAGAGGATGACACACACACACACACACACAAATCGATGGGTGTACCATAGCCCTTTTTCTTGTGGCTCAAAAAGAAGAGAGCTCGCGCCTCCGCTGGAGGTTATGAGCCCAAAGTGAGCTCGCTAGGACTTCGCCGGAGGAGGAGAGCCATAACATCTTCGGATGGTACCATGGTTACTCCTCAGAGCGATGAGCGCCTGGCCTTGGAGGATGTGAAGCCGGAGGCAGGGGTGATGGTACCTACGCATCCAGCCGGTCCACCGCAGAGTTTTGGCCCCAAGGAATCTCCAGGAGGAGAACTGGTGAACCAATTCTGGAGCGAGAAGACCAAGGAAGATGCGGCGTTGCGTGCTATGCGTCCTGCTGGCCTACCTGACGGCGATCCTACAATTCCACTTCTACATGACTTCATCGCCAGTGAGAAGGTGGTGGGTGGTAGTCCGGGGTCGGAGGGTCCGTCGATGGGAAACCAAGTCGTGATGAGGGTCATGGCGGATGAGAACGTTAGGCTGAAGCAAGAGCTCCAGTACATGCGGGAGTTGGTGGAAACCAATGCGAGAGCTGGACAAGGTGCAGTACAAGGTCATCATGCGGGATATGCTCAACACAGCGTTCCTACAGCTCATGGAGGGTTGACGGATCTGGTTGGGTCGGCCGTGGGGGGCATCAAGGGTCTGTTGGGTATGCACGACCATGGAGTATCAGCGGGTACGTCATCGTTGATTCCAATGCTTTCGGGACCGGTGGTGGCCTCTCCTTTGGCAGGGTCGTCTCTTTTAGGTCTTCCTTCGGCTGACCGGGACTTGGCAATTGGGGCGTGCCCACAACTCGGTACTGTACCTTCCGGTGGTGGTGGAGATCAAGGGGCTGTCAATTCCCTACTTGGTCGTACTGGGGATCAGGGAGTCCATGGAAGTGCTGGTGGAGTTGGTGTAGCCCATGGTTTAGCATTGACTATGGGGTTGACGAATCGCAACGGTGAGCCACATAGCGGCTCAGGACCTATGCCGGAACCTCAAGGGCATCTTGGTGCTCAAGGAGCGGGTGGCCCACTGCCTGGGGGAAGTGGACTACAAGGTGTCGGTGCTCAAGGGGGCGGCGGCGGTCAATGCGGTGGCGGTCCTGCTGGGACAAGGTCAAGGACATCCAGGTCATGGACTACCAGCAGGAGGCGGCAGTTTTCCGGGCGGATCCGGCGGTTCTGGGCCTCCAGGCGGTTTTGGTGGACCAGGGGATCCTGGATGTTATGGCGGGGGAGGACCGCCATGGGGACCAGGAGGACCAGGTGATCCTCGAAGGCCTGGAGGTTTCGGTGGAGGTGGTGGTGGACCTCCAGATGGTCATGGTGGACCTGGCGGATATCCAGTTCCAGTTCAACGAGGGCCAGACATTCCTGCGTGGTTGGGAACGCTGCTCACCCAACAAGAATCAATCAGAACTGTGAAGCTGCCGCAACTCACGGACATCCACGAGACAGAGATTGGGCGGGTGACTGGTTGACTCAGATCACGCCGCTGATGAAGGACTTAAGCCCCTCCTCGAGTACCTGGTGGGAAGCAATCCTTCAACTTGCAGGGGAACAATACCAGGTGTGGCTTCAGTCTGATCCTTTGGCAAGGCTGAGAATTCAGCCTACCACCCCGGCCCAGTTCATGAGGGCTCCTTGGAACCGACTGGAACAGAGGGGGCAGTCATTGCTACTTGAAGCTCTACCTGAAGGTTTGCGTGCGGAGCTGATAGCTAGCAGGGGAATCTCTTGCGTGCAGCTGGTGTTCAGGGTCCTTACAAGGTACCAGCCGGGTGGGTTGGCGGAGAGGTCCTTGCTGCTGCGCCAGCTTGTGGAAACGAAATCTCCCGGTTCACCGGGTGAAGCCCTTGGATCCCTTCGAGCTTGGCGACGTTGGCTGGTGAGACTTCGCGAGCTTCAGATAGCTCCACCAGATCCGACTTTGTTGATGGGAGCCCTGGACAAGCTTATGTCGGCTACAGTGAATGCAACACCTCAAGCCAGTTTTAGGCTGTCCACGGCCAGAGCCATCCTTCAGGTTGACACGGTCCCAACGTTGCAGGCGGTGATGGAATTCTCGGAGGTGCTCTTGGCCGAAACTGAGGCGGTGTGTCATGGTGGAGCGTCCCTGCCTCAGTCCAACACAAAGGTGAAGGCCTTGGGAGGAGATAACCCTGCTGGATGGCAGCCACCTGGAAAAGCTGCTGGCGGTGAACCTCAACCAGCTGCTCCGCTACCACCAAAGGGGGTTTCATCGGGAGACGGAAAGGGGGGTGAAAGGATTCAGTGTAAGTTCTTTTCATCTCCGGGTGGATGCAAGAAGGGAAAGGCCTGCACCTACGCCCATGAGTGGGGATCGGGGGGAAAGGGAGGACGATGCTGGAACTGTGGGTCCACCCAACATATGAAACCTGACTGCCCAGTGAAGGACACTGTGAATGTGAAGAAGGAGGCAGCGCCAACGCCGTCTACAACGAGACCTAAGGCAAAGGCAGCTCCCTCGAACAAGAAGGCGGTGAGGACGGAGAAGACTAAGGAGATGGAAAAGGACACCACGATCAAGGAGGTCGAACCGGCTGCAATCAGTGATGGGGTTGCTGCGGGGGATCCGGTGAGCAGCCTTCTGACGGAGGCCACCCATCTACTGAGGTCTATGCGGTCACCATCCATGAGGGCGGTGCAGGTGAGTGCGATGCCGATTGGGGAATCCGGTAGAGGTCTTCTGGACGGGGGAGCCACTCACGCACTTCGCACAGCGCGTTCCGAGGAGGAGTACAACTTGGCCACGCCAGTGAGGGTGGAGCTTGCGGCAGGGGAGGTAGTCCTACGCCAGTTGCCTGGATCTGGGATTCTTTTGTCAAAGGAGCCTACTCAGACCATCATTCCCTTGGGAAAGCTCATCCTGCTCGGCTACTCGGTTCAATGGGACAATGAGGGCTTCGCGCTGCAGTCTCCAAGTGGAGTAACCGTGGACACCATCTTGGAGGGTGAGTGTCCTACAGTTTCGGAAGAGTGTGCTGTTGGATTGCTGAACGAGTTGGAGAAGTACATGTGTGAATCCGAACTTCGTCTACAAGTACTACGAGGGGAAGAGGTTCTCAGACCTTAAGCGGTGGCTTTGTGGCCTGAAGGAGCTCTTCCCAGAGGTCCCGGATGAGGTGCTCAATACCATGGAACCGCCGAAGGAGAAGGAAGTTCGGCAGTGCCTCCAAGCTGGCATTGCACCTTTTCGCGGGAGAAGATCCAAGGTTTTGGGAAAAGGCCTGGGATCATCGGGGGTTCATTACGTTGACCTTAGACAAGGCCAATGATGGAAGGGAAGACCTACTGAACGACCACGTTTTCCACTTTCTGACGGAGATTGCGGAAAGTGGGAGAGTTCGGGCCTACCTCGGCGGACCGCCGTGCAGGACAGTGAGCGTGTTGCGGTTCAGACAGCCTGGACCTCCTCCAGTACGTGCCCGTGAAGGTCCTGAGCGCTTTGGCTTCAAGAACCTACATGGTTGACTTCTTGAAGGAGTTCAACAGGACACCATCCTCTACCTGAGGTTTTTGTGGTTATACACCTTGGCCCAGGATGCCAGCCCGGTGAAGGTGAGTTTTCTAAAGGAGTCACCAGAAGACCCCAACCTGTACAAGCGTACCGAGGATCCCAAGGAGTACCCTTCTTTCTTTTCGTGGCCGGAATGGAAGGCTGTGAGGGAGAAGTATGGGTTGTGGGAGGTGGGGTTCGAGCAAGGAGCGTTGGGCCACGAAAGGCAGAAACCAACGCGTATTGGAACCAACCTAGAACTTCTGCGTGAGATCGGGGAGATCCGGGGCAAGGGTTCGGATGTGGCTCCGCTACCAGAAGATCTTGAAGGGCGTCTAAAGCGCTCCAAAAGATGGTCGGCGTGGGCACCTGGTTTCAAGGCACGCATCGTGGAGGCAGTAGTTGCAGAGCATTGCCACCCAGAGATGCGAAAGATGTCTGATGCTGCCTGGAAACAGCATGTCGCGAACGATCACCAGCCATTCTCGAGAGAATGCTTTGTGTGCCAGCAAGGTGGTGGCAAACAAAGGTGCCACACACGAGTGCCTCTTCCGGATACCTGTGCCTTATCCATAGACCTCTGTGGACCTTTCGCTGAAGGTGAAGACGTGGAGGGTGGCACGGCAAAGTATTTCATGGTGGGGGTCTACACTATACCCATCAAGAAGGAAGGCGACACGTACAACTTGATATCGCCGACCATGGGGATGGTTCTTCGGGAGGAAAGAATCGACACCGCCGACAGGGCCATCGAGGAGGAAGAAGTCCATGAGGTGATGGTTGAGGAACCTGGGGATGAATGTCCACATCCTGAACCTCATCCTGAAGACGAGGCCAAGCTGAGAAAGTGGGAGGAAGAGTTTGTGGAGGAAAACCAGGACTTCATGATCCGACAGTTCACTATGCTCGAACCTCTCAGCAATCGCTCTGGCCCGGTACTACTGGCTGCCCTAGCGCGTATGCATGCGAAGTTGGCCTACTTGGGTTTTCCTCTTAGGAGGATCCATTCGGACCGTGCGGGTGAGCTCTGCAGTCGACGCATGAAGCAATGGGCCGAAGAAAGGTCCATCTACCGCACTTTCACGTCCGGAAGTGACTGGAAATCCAACGGACGTGTGGAGGGAGAAATCGGACTACTACGCAGAGGCATCTCCGTTCTGTTGAAGTCGACGGGGGTCTCCAGTTCACAATGGCCAATGATTGCAAGACACGTGGGGGAGCGACGGGGTCGGCTGCAACTCCAGGCTATTGGCTTGCACACTCCCACCCTTCTGCCCTACAACTTGGAAGTGGTGGTTGAAACCAAAAAGTGGGAAGAGTTTCAGCAACCATGGCGTGCCCGCAAAAAACGTGCTTGGGTACGAGGACCCGATCAATCCATGTCCTTGACCAGCGGTGGCCACATCCTGGTTGACGAGGAGGGCAAGTGGACAAGGGCTATTAAACCTCAACCACTACCAGCTCCTGGTGACGTTCCAAATGATTCTCCAGAACTCTGCGAAGCGGAAGCTGGCCCTGGACCTTTGGCCTTTGGACCCGCTCCCACAAAGCGACACTCTGGCAAACAACCACCTCGTGTCAGTGCGTGTGCAATTGAGCCCCTGCGTTCAGTCGAGCACGGGGGGGGTGAAGTTGAGGGTGGAGGAGAGAATTTTGAAAAAGGAATTATCATCATGAAGGAGCTAGAGGAAAACCAGTGGAACTTTGAAGTTGGAGGACATGCTCGACTGAGGCACGGGGAGCACCTGGGTAACGTCGAGTCTCACATCCTAGATGGAAAAGATGGGGGAGAAGAGGAGCGAAGAATCCTAAAGGTCCTCAACGGCGAGAACGTTCAGCTTTGGGAACAGCTGAGAAGGGACAGCGTCGAGGAACAAGAAGAAAACACTTGGTGTTGTGAAGCAGTGGCTGAAGAGGAGGCACCACTTCAAACCAAAACGGTTGCTCTCTCGGAGGTCAAAAGGGATTTGGAGGGTTGGAAGGAGTCGATGCTCAAGGAGTACCGCCAGTTGATGGACAGTGGCGCAATCAAGGAGATTGACCTCAACGAGCTGCTTGCCACCATGGAAGCCGCGAGGAACGCTGGGCGGCGCTGCGAGAGGATTCCCTCAAAGGGGGTCTACACTGTGAAGGCTCACACTGGGAGGAGGAAGACTCGGTTGGTGGCCTGCGGAAACCACATGGAGGAAAGAACCTCAGCGGAATTGTATTCCTCAGGACTGGATGCAACCCAGTTACGGGTGCTACTTTGACATGCCGGTCTGAGAGGTTGGGGAGCTGGATCCATAGACATTACGTCGGCCTTTCTTTTGGCGCCGACTTCCCAGGACGAACTCATCGTCTTGACCCCGCCGAGATTGATGCAGGAGGCCGGAATCATCCCATGGAACGTCGCCTTACAGGTAACGGGGGCGGTTTACGGCTTGACGACCGCTCCTAGGGACTGGTCGGGCCATCGGGATTCCACGATGAAATCCTGGTCATGGTGGGCTGGGGGACATCGTCATTGGCTTCGACCGCTCAAGGATGCCAACCTTTGGGAGATTGTCAAGGACGTTGGCAGCCAACGGGAGGTTGTGGGACACTTGGCGGTGTACCTTGACGACCTGTTGATTTTGGGTCCAGAGGAAGTAATCCACCAAACGGCGGAGTTCATCCAGACCCAGTGGAAAACGTCCGCGTTGGAAGTCGCAGGCCGGGGTCGGGCTATGAAGTTTTGCGGAATGGAGATCGAGGTCAACCTGGAGGGGGGCATCGAGGTTCATCAACAAAGTTATCTCAGAGAGCTCTTTCTGAGACATGGAATCCAAGAAGGAGCGAACTTCATCAAGATGGAGGAGATGCAAGACGAAGGAACCCCGCAAAAGCGGGATATCCGCCGTGCACAATGCATCGCGGGGGAGATCCTCTGGGCAGCGACAAGGACGAGGCCGGATGTGAACTTCGCCGCGCACAGGCTCTCCCAGGAGGCAACGAAACACCCGAAGTGGGTTGCGAAGGTGGGCATGGAAGTCCTCAGATACATGTGGACCACCGTGGAGTACAGCCTCAAGTACGGGAAGCTCGCAGAGGACAACGAGCATGAAGAGTGCAAGAGGCGCACACCCAGGCAGTTTGGGACGGTGGAGGTGCTGACCGATTCCTCTCATGCACCTGAAGAAGGAAAGGACATTTCAGGGTTTGTGTGCCTGTATGGCGGCTCTGTGGTGTTCTGGCACACTCAACGGCAACCTTTGAGGACGTTGTCTACGGCCGAGAGCGAGCTGGTAGCCATGGTGGAGGGGTTGCAGTTGGGCCGCAACATCAAATCTCTGGTGGACCTGCTGGAGATCTCTCAACCTTTGGAGCTGCTTGGAGATAACCGAGCAGCACTTGTTCTTGGAAGTGGACAGGGGGGAGGTTGGAGGACCAGACACCTACGTCTTCGGGCCTATGCGCTGGTGGAGGCCGTGAAGAATGGGGAGGTGCTCTTGTTCCATCGGCCTGGGATCTACCTGCTGGCCGACGCTCTGACCAAGAACCTCACGGCCTTGGTGCTTGGAAGATTCTGTCGAGAAGCAGACCTACCTGTACACCAAGCGGAAGTGTTCAAGGAGAAGGCTGTTACCCTACCCAGTCAACCTGGGGGTGAAGGTTCCGACATTTCTTCTCTGAAGGAGAGGTTGATGTCGGCATTGGGATTACTACTTGGTGGACTTGCCCAACTACCTGGACTGGCAACCACATCGGGTGCGGCGCTACTTGGAGAGCTTTCGCAGGTGCCGGGGTCAGCAGCCACATCGGGTGCGGCGCTCCTTGGGGGCGTGTCTCAACTACCTGGGGCAGCTGCCACTTCGAACGCGGCGCTGGAAGAAAAGGAGAATGGGTACGGCTGGCTAATTCTTATGGTGGCCGTCCTGGTAATCTGGGAGCTGTCAAAGGTGGGGGCCAACAAGTTGAAGGAGATGCTCGTGGGAACCCAGGAAATCATGAAGGTTCGAATCCTAGACCCCTATGCTGTGATCCCCAAGAAAGCCACTGAGGAAGCTGCGGGCTTCGATATATCAA
Organism: Symbiodinium kawagutii; assembly: GCA_009767595.1. NCBI lineage: Eukaryota > Dinophyceae > Suessiales > Symbiodiniaceae > Symbiodinium > Symbiodinium kawagutii. The sequence goes on along the minus strand of VSDK01017400.1, from coordinate 55,643 downwards.
CAATAGAGGATTTTGAGTTGGGACCGGGGGAGCGTTGGTTGGTCCACACGGGCATCTCACTTCAACTACCCAAGGGTACCTATGGGAGAATAGCGGGGAGGAGTGGGTTAGCAACACGTCATGGTGTCACTGTGGGGGCCGGGGTGATCGACTCAGATTTCCGTGGGGAGGTCAGGGTGCTTTTGTTTAACCACGGAACCGAATCCATTCAGTTCTCCATCGGCGACCGTGTGGCTCAAGTCGTCATTGAGAAGATCGTTCACCCGAAGGTAGAGTCCCACGACGTCCTCAATCCTTCGCTCCGAGGACCCAGAGGCTTTGGCAGTTCAGGACTCTCGTCGAGGCATCCGAGGATCAAGACTATGAGCTCGGTGTCAGGGAGCGCCATGACACCGGAAGAGACCCAGAAAAAGGAGGGCAATCAACCGGTGGCTGCTACACAAGATGTCCGAGGTGAAGGAGCCGCAGGAATTCCAGAGATCGAGAACAACCAGAACAAGAAGGCCGATGGTGCTGATGCCCCTAGTGAAGTCGCATCTATGGGCACTGGGGCCGAAGGATCTCAACGTGGAGAACCGGGTGATCTCTCAGTTCGTGGAGGTGGCGCTGGAGCTTTGCCAGCTAACGATGAGAGGGAGGAGCTCGGGAAGAAGAGTGGTGTGAGAAAGAGGTCCGTTGCGGAAAGGATCGATGCCATCGATGCCGCATCCGATGACCAAGCTGCAGCGCCACCGAGGATCGAAATCCAACAGGGGCCGAGGGAAACGGTTCAAAGGGTCGATGTCCGAGCTCGGGTACAAGAGATCATGAGGTCCGACGAACACCGACGAATGGTGCTACGCTCCAGGTCCGCTGCTGGTCATCAAAACGACGACGAGGACTACTCCGATAGTGGACCAACTTCGGGGGGAGCTCGCAAGAGCCAACGTGGGAGCGACTCTCGAGACAGCAGGGCCGGAGTACCAGCTGCAGATGAGGGTGCATCGGGCTCGGGATCTGCGCGAGGTGGACTTGAGCTGTTGGAGAACGATGAGCATCTCCGGCAGCAGGTGTTACAGCAAGTGGCCCAATGGGTGCCACGCCCACACTACCTATATGCATCCCAGAGTTCGAGAAGGAGATCATCTACACCTCCTTACCAGGAGAAACTATGGAAGGGATGATGCTTCGGGTGAGAAGCGTGTGTGGGCGGTTCACTGCTTGCCGGATGAGATCATGCTCCGAACCCAACTGTGCCCAGAAGATGGACAAGATGGTTCCTTTGGCCTGCAGACGAGGGAGGGCTTGGAGATCGAGGGCCACATCCATCGACGCCTGAGGAAGCGCTTCTATGACAAGGAGCTCAACAACAAGGAGCGTGACCAGTGGCAGAAGGGCCAGCTGACCATCATGCTCCTGCCCGATGATCTGAAGGCTTTGACTTTCCGCGTAAGGAGAGGACCTTCCAAGATGCAGTACGCCTCGAACAATTGGCGTGGGTACACCTTGTTGTACCGCAATGCACTGCGTCAAGGCCCTTGAAGCTCCGCTACCACATGAACGATGAGAAGGGCTTGAGCTTGGTGAAGGGTGCCTATGTTCTTACTCGTAGAGGAAGAAGGGGAGTGCAAGGCACCCTCTTTCTTCTGTTTTTCAAAAGCATAGCTGGGTAAGAGATTCACTCCCCAGCACAAAGGATGACACACACAAATCGATGGGCGTACCATAGCCCTTTTTCTTGTGGCTCAAAAAGAAGAGAGCTCGCGCCTCCGCTGGAATTACTATAACTAATAATTAGAATACCTATTATTTGGATGTTTATCATTAGTGAATTATTGATAGTTATTAATCATTGGATCATGCGATGTTTTCAACGGACCTCTAAACAGTAGGCAGAGGTTGACCCAACTCATGGGCGCCTGTCACCTGGTTTTGTTTCGTGAGCCTTTAAGAGCCTGGGAGCCCAATAGAATGACTGTAAAGGGACCCCAGATATGGAGACCTGTTTCGGTACCCAGCTATAGATGCAAGTACTGCAGGTAGATGATATTCTGGGAATGTTCAACCACACACTTGGGGTGAAGGTTTGTGTTCTGACCCGTTGGTGCAGAGCTACGGTGCTTTGGTCATCCACGACGGGAGCGGAGTAGCTGGGTGCCATTGCCCATCTTTGCTGGGCTGGAGATGCATCAATGTGGACTGGATGATGAAGATTTGGGGTGCTTGGGTATTGGGGCTATCCACATATATCATGTTGAGTCATCCCCAAGAAGTAGTGGTCAAGGGAAGATGTTGGTGGATTATGCAGGATTACTATTGCCCTCCCTCGTATTTGGGCCATCCACAGTATCATCCTTCATCATCATCAGGAACCATCATCGTCAATCGTCACCCATCATCAATCATCACCAACCATCATTCATTGATGATCATGAACTTTTGTTATGACTATTCTATTTTCATTTAGATTCATTTAGTCACCGGCAACGGCTTATGCGAACATCTTTACAGCTCAAGTCTTCCAAACTGCTGACAGGCAAAGCCAGCAATGTCTGGGGCTCAGCACGGCGAAGTGCAGCGAAATGCATGGTTCACCAGATTACGATTTGGCGACAGAGCAAGTCTTCTCGGCATCCTCCTGATAACTAAATTCAAACCTGTCAACATCTGTCATCATGAAATCCCAGGAAACTCGTATGTCTTGAAACAAACCCGCGCTTAGAGGGCAACCGTGTGCACGAGTCTGAGTTTGCAGTTTATCCGATTTTTCGATCAACTCGTAGAAATGGTCGTGTTTCTCACGCAATGGGGGCTGGCCGTTTTCTGAACTCCCGCGCTTTTCATACAAGCCTCAGTCGTTTCTTTCTTTGTTGGTATGACCGACCAAATGTGTGAGAGGTGTTGGTATGTCCATGAATGAACATGAACAGCAGTCACCTGAATCCTGATTTTCTCAACATGTTGGAGAGGCAAAGCACCAAAGACTCTTGTGACTTCCACTTTTTGGGATCCTTAGGTTGGGGACTCCCAACATTGTTCGTGGTTGCCGTGGGAGTATCAACCAGGAGAAATGGCTGGAGGTGATAAGCCCTAAGTTTGCCATGAATGCTTTTCCATGCGCAGATTTAAGTGGTAGATATCACCCCGCACGCCCTTGCCCCCGCTATGCAAGTGTCACAAGTTCGAATCATTGCTCGTTGGCGCTTCCTGCCCTTTGGTTTGATTGCTACATGGTTCAGTAACGGATCTTAACTATTTCTATTTGGTGATACACACATTGTGCTGCTGGATGTCACGAGTATCTCAGCAACCACAAGAATAACGACAACGTGACAACAACTGTAGCAGCCACAAGGAAGGACCACAACAACAGCAGCAGCAGCAGGCAGCAGCAGCAACAACAACAACAACAACAGCAACAACGGCAGCAGCCATACTATCAAGTCATAGATGATCTTCATGTTTCAGAGGTCAGTTTTTCCGGCCCAAGGAGCGCTTCGAGCTCGCCACGTTCGCCACAGAGTGACGGCCCAGCGTCACCGTCATTGCAGGCTTCGCAAGGTGGGACACCACCAGGTCATGAGCACGCGGGTGTACAGTCATCTCTATGCAAATCATGATCGGCTTTGACCTCCAAACCATCCAAAATTGATCAAAGGTACCTCATTTCTGCCTGTTCCCAGCCCCAAAAAGCTCCAAAAGGATCGGTTTAAACCCTCCAGAATGCACGATCTTTATAAATGTAGCTACCTCATTCCAGCCCAACTTTTCGAATTGACGGTGTCAAACAGACCATTTGGTTTCATCTCCCTGCGGCAATGACCAATGAAACGTTATCTTTGGAAACTAGCATGGGCGAAATAGTGGTAAATTCACAACATGATTCAAAATTCAACACAATGCGGTACATGTAGTTTCAAAATACCCATCATCGAATCTTTTCCGCCGAAACAGAACGGGATGGTTCGTTCTGCCAGGTGCATCGCTCAGAAAGAGCCCGTGCGGAGCTCAAAGATGGCCATGGATATACGTAGCAAAGCGGTGGATTTGTTGAGGCTAAGCTTGGAGTTTTGTTGAGATATACGACCCAGGCAGCTAGGAGTAAACCCTGCGTGTGATGTCTCACCTTTTGACTTCCAGGGTGCCACGACGTTTGCCTCGGAAGTTGAGAATTTTTTGGGTCAAAGTCCAGGGCATAGGCCAAGAGGTGAAGGGAGGGCACATGCCTTCCTCTAAGCATCGCCTTGGTCCAGGCCCATGACGCCACTCGCAACTCAGCTGGTGCGGGACCTGGATCACCACATGAGTCAATGGTCAATCAATGGCTGATTCTAGAGGACAAGAACCAACAACAGTGGGGAAAGTGTAGGCTATATGATGGACAATTGATGATGATGATGGTGATGATGATGATGATGATGATGATGGTGATGATGATGATGGTGATGATGATGATGGTATCCCAACCTTCCAGCAATGTGGTATCTGTTGCCATTACCTATGGCAGGCACAGAAATCACGGGGTCTTGGATCGATTTTGGGCCTTTCATGCTGGCGCCCAGGTGGCTCCAAGCCAATCGCCAGGCGCCATGGTATTGCCGTGGCCTGCTGGTCCCTGGATAAGGTTGTGTCGGTAAGCAGACAAGAAGCTCAACTTCTTGTAGCCACAGCCAGTAGTTTGTTGCAGAAGTTGATTTGGTCGAAGTTGGTTGCAGTTCTATTAGCGTTCCGAAGTGGTAAGGGAACATGTTCTATCATGTTCTATGATTTGCCATGAGATACGACGGTCAATGGCGACGTTCGCTACTATTGAAAAATCGTACATGATGATAGTCATGTCTTCCAACTTCAAGCCGTTTGGGGGCACATGGTTATTCTTCTCCCTCACACAAATTGGATAGTTGCTCAAAATTCTGCAGTCAATTGGCAATGTAGGATTGAAATTTGAAATTACCCAACTTGGTTGGACTACGATGTATTGTGTAAATACATCCCTATTTTGGATCTTGCAAACTCAGCCAATGAGGGGGATAGGCAACTGACACCCGGTGTGAGTGATGCTGCTTCTGCACATCCACGATGGGTCGCAGTGCCAAGCAGGTCGGCAGCGAAGATGAACCATGGTCAACCGCCATCAGCCAGAAAGAATGAACGGATATAAATGGCTGCTTGAAAGTGTTTCAGATATGAACCAGCCATTCATGGATACCATGACATAAACCAGCTATGAATCCATTTGATGGACGATGATCAGTACCCACGGCCAATGATGATGTCCAAGTGAAACGGGTAATGCCATTGCTGCCAGGGATGGCCGTTGGTCTCTTCGGACCTTGGGTATCGGGGCCCAAGGCCTGTATCAGCAGTTGGTCATAGATTTCTCAGCTCAGCCACCAGTAGCTCTGACCAGTGGTAGGTTTGACAACCATTGATTCCTGGAGGATCACATCCATGATCAGCCACTGCTGGAACCATTGTGACTTGGGCGGACCCCAGTCGCCACGACTAGCGACTTGAGGCCTGGCTACAGGGTCACCTTGAATGGATAGAAGAGTTGGGTTGCGAATGCCCCTGACCAACTCATGCCATGCGCACCCCGCAAGCACCGCTATGGACATCTCCAACCACGACTTTGGGGTACCAGCCATGGCGACCCAACTGCGCTGAGGCAGGTCATGGATGTGGTGCTCAGTTCTCTCCATTTGGAGCCCAGCACCAAGTGGCAGTTTCTCGTGTCGATGTTTTTCGGGTTGCACCAGACCAGCCGGTCTACCTTGAGATGTCCTTCTTTAACCTCTAAATTTTACACTTCTATGATTCGTATCCACATGCGATCATTCTCATGTATGTAAGAATGCGCACATGCACAATTTCTCGTTGCTTCTGGGTATGGCTGTTGTGCTAGGATCACGATTTCGGCCTCGGCGCTGCATGGGATGACCATGGATGACCATGCAGGATGTCCATCTGACAACCACCACTGCAGTGCCAAGACCAATCCATTCTTGGATCTCCATTGTGAGATATACCATCACTACTGAACATTATAGAACCAACGGCTCACAACAACGCCAACTGTGAGATCACAACAAATGTAACTCGACTTAAACTAAGATTGAATCCATATATTCATCATAGACCATATCCACACACATCCACATACTTCCCGTCTACCCATGGTGGCAAACACCCAAATACCGGTGGTTGAGCACCCCTGCTTTTCGACTCAAGGCGCCGAGCCCATTGCCGTCTTTTGACTTCCAAGCCTTGCGCGAACTTGTCCGGGGCACCCGGGAGGGCGGAAGCCCGAAGGGTTGGTGAAGTGGTAGAAAGTCATTGCTGTTTCCGCACCATGGGTCACTCTGGGTCGATAGATTAGTTGGGGAGATGGTCGTTTCTCAAAATCGGGGTGGATCTTCATGAAGAACAGCAAAAAGCACAACTGGTTTCCATGCAACGGCGGAATAGATGAAGCCTGGCCTGATGTTCAGGGATTCAGGGAAGCTGGGATCAAGGTGTAACCAAATAGTAGCTTTCAAGCTGGTTGACTTCGATGAGGAAGTACCCCCCAAACACGCAAAGCTGTACCAAGTTAACTACTGAAATGGCAACTTTTGCACTCCCCAAACCTGCAATCCAAGTATCTCCCAGGGTAGCTTCTCTTGGTGTATCCTTAGCCATGGAATATCCGAAAAAGGAGCCGTGGCTCCTCACTAGTGATGACTGCCCCCAGGTGCGCTTGCTGAGGGAGTGCTGGCCTCAGTACTTGGGCAACCGATGGAGCATGAGTGATTTCGGGCTGATAACAACCTCTGGTTGCCACCGGAGGTGGCGTCACCTGAGCAACTTCTACTGATAGCAACTTTGCAAACTTTGCCACCTGAGCTGTCACGGAAATTGGAGGGTGAAAAGTCGCCAATGCTCAGCCACAGGTGTCAGAAGAAGGTGCGGAAGGGAATCCGTCCAAGCGCGACTCTCAGTGGGCCAGCTGGCGTGGTCCAGCCCGGGGGGGGCTCTCTGAATGTAAGTCCATCAGAAACCTTCCCAAAGCACCCGACTTTTGTATTCTTTTCGGTGCAGAGAAACTATGGAAGTTATGGAAAATATCCGATTGACATCGATTAACAAAATGCTTCACTTGATTCAAGACGCTTTCCTGGTTGGATTGCATTGTGGCAAGTGATTGGACTTCAACCTGGCACCGGTGGCTCAGAGTGTAGAAAATCTCAAGGCTGGAGACACCCAAGTTTCAACCCTAGGTACCACTTCAGCTCTACATCTTAGAAATTTGGCCAAGAATGCTGTTGAACGAAACTCAGCCCAGTTATTTCGCAGCACAGGCTGACAACTTGGCATAGCTTGGCACAGCTTGGCGCAGCTTGGCGCAGCCATGTCTCCATCCATCGATTCCCTGACGCTTTGGAGCACCGTGGCCCTGGCCATCACCCTGAGCCTCGCCGCCAAGCGCCTGGCTGTGGCCCTGGGGAAACCGCAAGCAGCGGCACCAGCTGCGTCGGCCAAGACGCCTTCAGCGGTGCCGTCGTCCTTCAGCTGTTGTCCCATCTGCCTGGAAGCCATCGACGGTGCCGAGTGTCGCTTGGAGTGCGGCCATGTCTTCCATGAGACTTGCCTCAAGAGATGGTTCCAGGCGGGGGGCGCATGGCGGGATGGTGGGTGTGGCTAAGGTGCAGGTGGGGTGGTGGAGACACCATGACTTGGGACAATGCACAGCCAGGTCCTTCACAATTGAACTCAGCCCGTTGATGATTGGCTCGGTGGGGTGTATCCTGTTCGGATAGTTGGAGGCCATGCTGAGTCACAATGACAGGTCTGGAAGATTTAACAGACAGAAAGCGTTTCTACAGGCACGGCATGTCCCAAAGACCGGAAACGCATCCGCAAACAACATTCTACCATCAACCAACCCTCATACTGTAAATCACCTTCATTTCTCAACCACCAGGAAACTATGACCAGCTATCCACTCATGACCCTGAAACCACTTTAAACCACTTCAAACCACTTTAAGCCACTTGAAACCACTTGAAACCACCTTGGAACCTTCCTGAAACTACCCAAAATCGCCACACCCTGAAGCCACTCCCCTCCAACCTCCACCGTCGCTGCCTCCAGGTGTCTTCGGTGTGTCCCTACCGTTGCAACGAGCCGCCGTCGCCGGGCCGCCACGACGTGGAGCCGCTCGAGGGCCGCGAGGCCGACGCCACGTGCTTCGCCCTGAGCGCGGAGCGCTGCCGGGCGGCGCGGGCTGCGTATCGCAGATGCCTCGGATGGTCGTGACCGCCACCGGGTGGGGCTGGGCATGGCAAGGCACCAGGATGGAAGGGTGGATGATGGACTTGAAATTTGTGAGGCAAACTTGAAATCTGAATGATTAGAGTTTTTGTTTTGGTTGCTTTAGTGCAAAATGGTCATGCACGACTGAACATGGGAGGTGCAGTTGGACGTAGACAGGAACAACAACTACTACTACATGGATTTTTGTTCAATTGCCACAATTGTTTATGCATTTACACACGCAAACACTTACAAACATCCACCTCAAAGGTATCTAGCCAAGCTGATCCTTCCATCCTGGTTTCTGACTCACAGCCACCTGTAGATAGTGAATGTGCTCCGAGAAATGCTCCTGATCTCCGACTTCGCCTCCATGGATGGAGGTTTCCTGGAAGCATCTCAGAGATAACAACCAACAACTAACCATCATTAAACATCGTTCACTACTACGAAACATCATTATCAACTATTGTCTACCATCATTGACAATCTATGATTGACCATCATTGATCATCATGAAGTATCATCAATCATTTGTAGGATCATCTTAATTCACCGTCAACAATCACGAAAGATCATCATTCATCATTAGCCACCACTCAACTAGAATCAATGTATCAGCATTTCAGGCCGGAGCTGTTTCTGTATCCAACTTTGAATCGGCGCCTTGGCCCCACGATGCCTTGGCACACTGCGATGAAGTTTCAAGGGGTGCAGCCAGCCCAGTTGCATGCGAGACGCCTCAAAAACTTGTAATTTGATCACTTGTTTCTAGATGGTTGAAAATGGTTTATTGATAATTGATTACTGACAATTGGATGTTTGTTTGCACATTTCTGGCACCTCAAAAGCTCATTTCCAGCACGAAGCATGTGCATCCCTTGAGACGGCAAATTTCTGGACCAATTGGGTGACTTCACAAGGGAGTCGACCCGTTGCAGCGAATTATCGGATTCAACTCACCAATCTGAATCCTAGACATGAACATATCAGTGGGGCTGTCCATCAAACTGAGGTGCCCCACATTCCTTTTGTTATGGTTCCATAGACATACCAGGGCAGACCCAGTTTGTTGCCTTCATTTGCTCCCACTTTGAAGGGAGGCTTGGTGACAAACGCCGAGAGACAGTGGTGTTCCCTGAGAAAAGAGCTGCATAGCCATGGCTTCGGTAGCGATCATGGAAGTTGGGTCAACTGTGCTGCTTCTGGGGATTCATGTGATGTTGAGCAGCAATCCCAGTCACTGATTGAAGGTCCATTTTTCGATGTTTGAGATGCAAATAGATCAGGATCTCCAGGTGAAACGTGTCTTGAGAACTTTCTGACTGTCGTTTGATGCTGGTTGGTAGTGTTCAATTGATGGTTAACAATGGTTTAACATGCTTGATCGTATAGTATAGTCAGCAATGATGAAATAACGGTTGATCATGCTTGATGGTTCTTCACTAATGGTGAAGAACGCTTCAACATTGTCTTTGATGTTTACGATGTCACTGGGTCGCTTCCAGCTTCCAAGATAGGCAGCCTGGATGTATTTGCGAAGCCGCTGTTGGGGATGCCTGCGAAGCTGTGGCTTAGCATCCCATGGCCATGTGGGCATGTTGAGGTGAAGAACTTCTGCGTGTGGAGCAGCTGAAGAGGCTGTGAAGCACCGTTTGTCACCACCGTGGTGGATGGTAGGGACCTGGTAGAGACCTGGTAGGGACTGGAAGCTGCGTCATTTCCGGCACTTCAATGCATTTTAGGGAGATGATTTGTGATGATGGTATATTGTAACCGACTCAAGAATTGAGCCCAGAAAGAGTTGTTGGGATGGAGAAGCTCCTTGAATTCGGGCGCGCTGGCAACTGCCAGAAAGAAGTAGTCCAGTGATCAGTTTGACAAAGATTGGTTGAGGTTTTTCCCATGCCCAGTTGCCCAGTGTCAGTGAACCTGATATCAGTTGAATTGGAGCCCAGTTATCAGCCCAGTCATCAGTTTCCCGAAACGCACATGACAATTCAATCAACCAGCTCCAATATATTGGCATGAACTTTTTGGGATTTGTCAATGAAAAAATTGGGGGGGAGTTCTATATGAACATCAATTATGAGACATCCATTTGATGGACATGAAGGACTCCTGAGTTGAAGCAAAGACTCAACATATGCTCCGCTTGCAGAGCGTTGCTGGTGGCCACATTGCACTGAACGTCATTATAGGGAATCCTAGCACGGAAGCCGTGTTCAAAAAACGCGCATATGAGATTATCAGCAGCCCAGGTGCTGGTTAGAGAGCCGTATGTTATATCACAGACGTGTTGTTGGACGTGGTTGGCCAACGCCAACATATGGGGTGCTCTCCTGTTGCACGTTGAAGTCCCCATGATGTCATGTCAATATGATCATTGGCTAACACCGCGTAGTCAACCCATAGTTGAGGCAGGATGTCGTAGCTGGCGAAAAGCATCCAACTGAATCATTATTCAGATTGGGTGGCTGAATGCCACCGATCTTGACCGTTCATTCTCAGGCATTCTTCCTGGCTGTTGGTGAGTTGGTCATTGACACTCACCAATATCGATTGCGCCAATTCATCACTCCTGATTTGATCAACATCCTCATGAATTTCAATGATTCAACTATGATTAAAACTTGATGAAACCATGATCCATGACGGAAAAAAACCATGCTTCTCCATGTTTGAACATGGGCTCTCCCCACTTGGCCATCAGATTCCAGGCCTCCCACGGTGATCCCACGGTGATGTGCTGCGGTGATCCCGGCAGGTCGTTGATGGAGGATCTGGCGGTGCATCCGCGATCTGGGGCCTGGTGCGGCGTCCCAGAAGGTGTTGGATGCTGTTGTGGGTGATGTTGCGGATGGTGATGGAGATGAGGATGGTTGATGATGGTTGTTGATGATGATGATCATGATCATGATCATGATCATGATCATGATCATGATCATGGTGATGATGACGATATTGATGGTGTTGCTGGTGATGATGATGATGATGATGATTATGATGATGAAGTGATCATGTTACGGATGATCATAATGGTCGTGACGATGATGACACTGACAGAGTTTTTTTTAGGTGTCACGGTCAGTTTTATGACGATATTGACGAGTCTGGTTGCTATTGAAGGGAACGAAGTACGAAGTAGGCGGGTCAGGATCCATCGTCCAGGCACTACCTGCTTCAAGAGCTGATGATGACCCAAGATGCCATCGAAGGCTCCGTGGCTGAGACGGCTTCTTGCGGTGGGGGGGTTTGGTTTCCAGAAATCTGGCAGTGGCAAGACTACCTCCAGATGTCTTGGCAGTGGCATTCCAGAAATCTGGCAGTGGCATGTGGCATTGCTAGATGTTTTGGCTTTGTATGTCACACTTAGACTTCGCTAGCAGCGGCTCAAGACAGCCAACATGGAAGCAATTTGGACATTTGTAGAGTTTGTTCTTCCGGATCCGGAGGAGATGGAGAGTTGGAACGCTCCTCATGGGAGTCCTCCTGAGGAGCTTGAGTGACTGTTCCTTGAACGGGACATTCCCAGGTGGGCTTTGAAGGTGCACCGTTTCTGTGGTGTTTTCTGTGGCTCATGGTGCTACCAGCCAGATCTTTCCGATGCGGCAGAAGAGTTTCAAGTGTGAACGACATCTGGCGTGACATACAGATGTTCCCACTTGAAAGCATTGAAGTGTTCCCAAGAAACCTTCATCCAAAGCCGCGCTACCTCAAACTTTCAGATCAGGCCCAGTTTTTCGGCAGAGTTTGGTCATCCTCGATGCGCAATGCTCAGCAGTTGAGCTCGTGAGCTCCGCCATTCCAGGCCTTCGCTGCACGCTCTGAGAGCGGCAGGCCGTCTGCTGTGGCAGAGCCCAGTGGCCAACTGGTGCACCACGGAGGGGTGCTGCAACCGTTTCAATGTCAGGACATGTCAGGACACACTCTGCGGCCCTGAGGACACATGGCGCGACTCACCCTGCGCGCTGCTGGGAGTTGGCCATGACTGATTTCTGGAGTCCGAATCAGTTTTTGCTTTGCCCAGCGAAAGGCCAAACTCTGCGCAAGACCTGGCAGGAGTGACGCGCGCGCGTTTCTACCAATAAGAACCCGGGTCAGGGATCTTGAGAATATTGGATGGAATATGGCTTGAACATGCTGGGACTTTTCGAAACTTTCCGCACTGTTGCAGCTATGGCAGGTGGATGCTATTTCATATGGCTGTGGGCCTTCTTTGCCACTGACTGGTGAAATTCGCTGCCGCGAAGCAAAAGATCCATCCTCTTAGCTTGTCACAGCCCTGACATTGCGAAATCTGACCGGAAAAAAGTCGGCCATGCAATTAGTCAAGGACAGAGTTCGCTGGCAAAACGACGGCACCCTCCCAACCACGCTACCTCTTTAAGTTGAAGGTCTGCGGATGTCAAGGAAATGCCATTTAGCTTGAATTTGCCTCAGGCAAGTACCCGGCACCTCCCGTGTCTGCAGCTTGGAAGGGGTCACGTTTGAGAACTTTGAATCGATGTGCCCGAGTATCCACCAGTTGAACCTCGCAGTTTATCCCATAATTTGGTCATGGGCTTCAATGTGTTTCAACCATCAACGGCGGTCAGCCCATTCCTGCAGTTGGAGGATCAAGAGGCTCCAAACAGTTTGTTATCATATCAGGTGAGATCAGGCGAATAGGCATGAGTCCATGAGAATCTTGTTCGTTGTAACTTGGAATCGCTTCCGTGCATGGCAGCAGCCTCACCAGTGCCACGGGCTAAAGCTTTATCAGGGTTCCGCTCAGCCTTGGGGCCCAGGCCGTCTCTACCGCCCAACGCCATCTCCATGGGTCGGCGGCCAAGGGACGCGCCATTTGTCACGGCTTGGCGCGTCCTTCAGCCTTTTGGCACTACAAAACCAGGACACTGTGCCCTTGCAATTGCGGGAAGACATCCGGCACATGGAGCCAAAACAGAAAAATTGGAACCAGCAATCTCAACAGTTTCGTTGCATTTTGATGCACAAGACTAGTAGCACCAGGCACACTGCAGTTGATCACTAGCAACCGGGTCTCGTCCCAAGGTTCCCAGGCTGCACAGGCGGGGATTTCCAGCTGCTGGGTACTAGTCGCTTTTAGGAAAGACGCATGGGATGGGTGTGCAGGTGGTTTATTGTGGGGGGGTCTATTGGGCCAGCCATCAACCAACATTGACCAACCATCATTAACCAATCATTGACCAGCCATGGATCAACTTTTTTCCTTCATGGTCATGGCGGGTCGCAAAAACACATCATTTTTTCTCAGACATTTAGTGAGGTCAGCTGTCGGTGAGTTGCCAAAAGTTGTGCTGCTGATCTCACGGAACCGCAGCTTGGGATACTTATCACCAACTATTCCAATAGCCCTTCCTTGAATATCACAATTCTAGCTGGTTGGTTTCATTTTCTTGTGGCTCATTGATGCATTGCCCCAGCCTGGTGGTCAGGTAGCGCCCTGGTCCACTTTCGCCGCGAACGAAAGGACCCAGTTGCGGAGAAGAGCAAGTAACCAAGCATTGAGTCAAGGTGCTGAATGGAAATTCACGATGGTTGCAGGGGGTTGATGATGCTGGATGATGGTTACGATGGACATCCATGTACCCCAACACCAAACATGGAGAGCTTGGGCTTACGATTCTGATGCGTGCACCAGAAGACCCGCACCATGCCAGGAGCTTGGACTTGGTTGCAGGCGCTACTGGCTGGGTTTTCCTAGGGAAAAATGTGCCCACCTGTGCTCCCATGGTTGAGCCACAGGCAGACGGGTGGTCCATGTCAACCGAAGATGTTGAAAGTTTAGCCTCTGCGATGTTTTGAACAGCAAACTAAGAGAACCTCAACGAAGATAGGGAGCTGGGCAACCCCAAGATGCGTAGCAAAGAAATGGGATTTGCCCGTGAACAACGAACAGTTCTTTGGGGAGCACAGAGACCTCAGCATGAGATGACAAAGATGCAGGAGATCATCAAGTCTTTTATCGGAGATTGATGACCATGATCAAAAAAGATGCCAGCAATGTCCCTATGATCCGAAGATTCCCGGTGCCACGCGGACCCTTCCCGGGGTCAGCCCGTGAGGCCGGCGCCCAGAGATGAACTTCAGCCTCTTGGAACATGGCAGATCTCACCTGAGGCCCCTCCCAAGAGGTCCAGGTTCCTGCAACACGGGTGGTCTAGATATGATGGTTTATCAAAATAGGGAACCCTATAAAATGGTTGGTTTATTACTATAAATAACTATTAATGGATGATTTGGGGGTACCCCTATTTTGAGAAACCACCATATGTTTGGATCAATGATGATCAAGAACTCGTGCTAGATCCTCTAGATCAATGATCAATGTGTCACGTTGATCTACCAAGATCTTCATTGATTCTTCGTTGGTTGTTCTATCGCCCTGCTCGGCGGCACAGATTTGCGGAAGGGGATTTGCTGCTTCAATGATCAACTGATGTCAGCCAAATGGTCACTTAGTTCATGAACACAGCACCAAGTGGAGGGTTTCTGTGGGGATTGATCATTGCCCCACTGTTTTTAGCGGAATGATTTTGCCTGGAGATGGCATCCTGAAGGCAAAGAAAAGATCGTCACGATCATTTTTTTGGGCGACATGATAGTTTCCGCTCCCAAACATGCATGAATCATCACTTAAACATCATTAACCATAAATTAAGCACCAACTGAGGAAGAGTCGCTTCACCTCTATTACCCAGTCATTCAAAGGGTTTTGCACGCAAGAGCCAACTGCCGCATCAGTTTTTGGCGTTTGGGATGAAAATCAAACATCCATTCGTTGAACTTTTGAGAGATCACAGTACTCAGTAACATCATTTCGGCTTGTGACAGTGATCTCAACCCCTAGATGATAAACCTAGACCATCATTGTACAGCACCCTCCAGTAGATCAACCTGGCTGGCTGGAAAATAGCGTTGGTAGCTGGTTTCCCTTGCGGGTTTCTGCGAGTGATCAACTCAGTAACCACATGTCACAACAGCTGTTTCCTTCTGCTTCTCTCAGGTGAGTTCACGAACGCCGTCCGTGTCGCATCTTGGCCCAGGGGCCCCTTGATCCGCACAGGGCTTCGCTGGTGAAAAACCATAGCGCCATGGTGCGCTGATCGCATAGCTGCAGTGGCGGCTGATTCCTTGTGTGTGCTGGCATAGCTGGTGTAGCAGTTCTTTAGCATCTTGGTGAATAGAGCGTCTCGACTGCAAACATCTGGCTGCCAGTGCAACACAAGTTGCACTGGTAGCGGAGCCTTGGTTGCTCTGCATGGCTTCGCTGGATGAGAAATCGCATACGGTTCCTTCATGGGATGGCAATCCACGCACATGGCGTAGATATACAAAAGAGGTTGGTTGGTTTCTTTCTGGCACAAAGAGTAATCAAAGACGATATGCTGCTGCGAAGTTGATCTCGAAACTTTCTGGTCCTGCACGTCTTCTTTCCATGTCATGGCATAGAGCGGATTTTGAAGGTGAAGAAGGTGTCATGGTCATGCTACGTAGACTGGCTGCTTCACCATTGGTACGTAGATCACTTCCGAATGCTGCAGCTATCATGAATGAGTACTTCAATTTCCGTCGTAAGCCTGGTGAGTCAATTTCCCAATTTCTGGTCAGAGAAACTCTTGGCTTTGAAGAATTTCAAGAAGCACTCTTGGAGCTGAAAGATGATCGAGATGGTATTAGTCCTGCTCAACGTGCTTTTGATCTTCCAGAGATTGCCTTTTCCACTGGTTCAGATGGTGGTTATAGACATGATTGGGCTCGATGGCGTAATTGGCAACCCCCCGAAGAAGAAGGTGCTGATGGTGAACCCCAACAAGGTGATGGTATGGATGATGGTGGTGAAGTACGTCCCCCTCAAGGTGACAATGGCTATTCTCGAGTACCCCAAGGGTCTGATGGTGGTGGTTCTCCGGGTGCTTCACCGCACCGTCGCCGAGCTGATGATCCATGGTCCCCAACACGTGGTACACATTTGGGTCCAGTGTCTCGCACGCTAGGACCACTTGACACGTTCATCTTGGACGTGCTGCGTGGTTGGAGGTTGCTGGTGGCTGCAAGTCTGTCTGCTGATGAGTGGCGAGATATCTTAGCTAGCACTGGTAACAAACTGGATTATCATGCGATTGCTGAAGCACTTCAGACTTTGTGGGATGAGCAAGTTGGTGGTAGTCAAATGCGCATGAGTCACCCCAGCTTCTCACAGAATTGGACTGAGATGGATCCATGGTATGATCACATGACTGCATGGCGTGATGACTGGAGTCACGATGCCTGGAGCTCCGACCCCTGGTATGAGTCCTTTGCTTCATGGGAGACGCCACAGAATCCTGACATCTCTGATCCACCTGCTGCGACTGAGGACGATCCTGCAGTCTTGGAAGCTGTGGAGGCTGAGAGGGCTGCTGAAGCCTTGGCGCTTGAAGCAAAGCGCACTTGGAGCCAAGCGCAGCAAGCTACTGCCGCGCTTAGGCGCGATCGTGGCTTTGGGCAGCATGTCGGTAAGGGTTCCGGTGGTATTCGATGCTTTCTTTGCAAGGGTCCCCATTTAGCGCGAGATTGCCCAGATAGACAACATCCTTCCTTTCGAAAGGGTTCTGGCAAGCTTCTCTCACAAGCAGAACTTGAAGCATATCTCCTGAAAGGCAAGGGGAAAGGTAAACAGGGAAAGTCCAAGGATCAGTTTACTACATATTGGGATGATGGTTCCGAATGGATTTCACCTGACATGATGTTGTTTCAGAAGGGCAAGAAGGGCTTTAACAAGGGCAAGGGCAAGTCATCCGTCAATGTATATGGCCTCGATTTTTCCATGATGGAATCCACCTTGTATCCTCTGGAGTTGTATGCTTCATCGGAGCCTACCTGTTCCTCTGTTATTCCTGAGGGTTGTGGCATGTTGGATTGTGGAGCAACTGCTTCAGCTGGTCCGGAAGCTTCGGTGAAGAAATTGATCTCCAGCCTTCGCAAGTGTGATGCTCAATTGGGGGTGTCCTTGAATACTTCTAAGCGACCATTCTTTCGATATGGCAGTGGACGTTGGGGGCAAGGCTTGTATCATGTGGGGATCAACTCCTCCAAGAATCCCGATCGATCTTTTCAAGTGTTTGCTCTTCCCAATCCCGACGAGTACTATCAGAAGGATTTCAAGGAGAACATGTTAGTGCCAATCTTGGTGGGTATGGATTATCTTTCTCATGTGGGTTTGGTGCTTGACTTCTCTGACGGCTGTGCCTATCACGGAGCTGATCCAGAGTCCAAACCCTTTGTGATGAACAAGAATGCCAAAGGACACTTCTTGGTTGATATCTCCAAGTACCTGTTTGATGTTTCCGTCCCTTCGTCCCAGGTATCTTCGAGTTCCATGATGTCCTTGGCCTACCATGTGCAGGCCGACTCGGGTTGGGATGATGGATGGAATGATGAGTGGTATGAATTGGCGATGATGGGCCATGATGATCCTCCTTGTGAATCCGAAAACGCCCCAAATAAGGATCCCAAAACGGAGCCCACGAAACCCATCGAGAAAGAGAACTCGTTGGGATTCAATTCAGACTGCTTGTCTTCCGGTCCTATGAGCAAAGGGTTCCAATTGTTGATGTCAAGACGAAGAACGATGTCCTCAGCTCTTCTGGCTGAAGCATCATCCAATTCGTCTTCCCCTCCTTGTGCTGATTCCCATCATGGCCAAGAAAGCCGCCAAGGAGAGTGCCAAGTCTGTGCCACTGGATCACGAGAGAAAGATCTCCCACGATCAGATGGACCCCAGGTCAGAGACATCTTGCTGGCCGTGCAAAGGCAAACATGTGCCCTCCATCAGCGCCAGCAACGGCTATGGGGCTTGGGTGAAGTGCAGTGTTTGCGCACTGAGAATGGAGTACACTCCTCGACAGGGTGCGCCAGCGGGCACCATTGTGCGCAAGGATCCCATGTTTGTGAAGAAAGCGCTCAAGCTTTTGCAAGCTCACTTGAACCCAGAGATGAAACCCCATCACGAGCTTGTCGAGAAGGCTTACCAGTTGATCGAACTGGAGAACAAGATCGAGCTCCATCGAACCCAGGTGAACCTCTTGGAAATGGAGCACAAGAATGCCAAGTCCAACCTCATGCTCTTGATGGCCAACCCAAAGATGGAACCCAGCGACAAAGCCTCGTCCTCAGTGAACAAGGCAGAGCAGATCCTTCAGCACCTGACTCCGGAGGAACTCTTGGAAGTGACCAAGCGTGCTCAGGAACGCATGAATCCAGTGGAGGTGTTGGAGGACGACGAGGACGAGATTCAGGTCCTCGATCCGTGATGGAGCCACCCAATGCTTTGGGTACTTCCATGCCCGATGTTCAGATTGAACAGGTCACGAAGAAGGTCCAGTTCTCTGAGCCGCTCCCGGCATGTGAGGCTAGCAATTCAGTGCATCCCCTTGAGCAGTCTCAGTCTTTGCTCCTTGGTGATAGTTTGGATCCTCAGGACAACAATGCGCCTGGTGATTGCCTTTCAACCGAGTTTGAGTTTTTGAAGTACACTGAGGCTAAGATGTGCAAGCAACGTAGTGGTGGTAGATCAAGAAAGGTCAAGCCATCCAAAGGGTCAAGTTTTGTTTCAACCAATTCCGAGATGGAAGGTTTGGTTAGTGCTTCGGTCACATCTTCTCCCAGCACAGTTCCGTGGAGGATCTGCCAGGCACTTGTCACGATGATGAGCATGCTTCTCTTGACAGCTCAAGGTGATCTTCGGTCTGTTTTGAGAGCACCCAGTCATGTTGATGTGTGGGAAGTGTTCTGTGCGCCTGACTCTTGGCTGACGCAAGCAGTGCACTCAGAAGGGCTCAAAGGTTCCCGAATCAATCTTCATCAAGAATATGACCTATATCGCCCTGATACCTATGATCGGTTATGGAACAAGTTTGTGAAAGAAAGACCCCGAAGGATATGGATCTCTTCACGGTGCACTTACTGGTGTCCTTTCACATCTCTCAACTACCGCTCTGTGGAAGAGAGAGCATTGCTGGAAAAGTATCGGCGACGTGAGAGGGCAATGTTTCGGCGCTTGGTTCCTTTCATCCAACGGGTTCTTCAACTTGATCCCTCAGGTGAGATCTTCTGGGAATGGCCGACTAGATGTTATGGATGGTCAGAACCATGGATTCAGCATCTCTCCCAGGTCATGCTGAATGTGGACAAGGAATGGCTCTTTGGCAGGATAGATGGGTGTCGCTATGGAATGCTTTCACATCATGGTCTACCTCTTCGTAAGCAATGGACTATTGGTACTTCATCACGGCATTTCTTTGATGTGTATCGAAATCGTACGTGTACTGGCAATCATCAACACGAACCTGTTCAAGGAGTAGATACCAATAGATCTGCATATTATCCATGGCGCATGGTGAAGTCCATCGCCCAATTCTGGAGAGCCGAGTTGTACCCAGACAAATGGCTGGATAGACTTCATGATCCCGTTGTTCAACATCTTTCCCACGAAGAGCAGTTCGTCATGTTGCAACTGGATGCTATGCCTCTTGAAACAGATGATGATGAGCCCAATGAAGAAGAACGTAAACTATGGGATAGACAGCTGCTGAAGTTTCACAAAGCAGCCGGCCACCCCAACAACTACAACCTTGCCCGAATTGTCCGCGAAGCAGGCAAGGAACGTTGGCGAGTTCAAGCTGCTTTTCGTCTCAAATGTGATGACTGCGCAGCTGTGAAACTTGGTGGTGATTCGAGTGGAAAGGTGCCCCCAGCATCATTGCGTCCTTTGCCAGTAGCTTGGGATACTGTTGGTATGGATACTACGGATTGGACACCTCCAGATCACCCCAAGAAGTACAAGTTGTTGTTGATGATGGACTATGCCACCCACTTCAAAGCTGGAACTATCCTCCGAGAAACTGATCTCTACAAGCAAGAGACCGAGAATTCTCAAGAGATCTTGGATGCCTTGTTTCGCTGCTGGATTTCTGATAAACCCAAAATGAATATCCTGGTACCCGACAATGCAAAGACTATGGTGGGACAAATGGTTCGCACTGTCCTTTCGGACCTCAACATCCGAGTGGAACCCCCTCCTGTCAAGGAAAGTTGGTGCCATGGTTTGATGGAACGGTGTTGTCAGGAAGTCAAGATAGTATCCAACAAGCTTTTCCTTTCCTTTCCAGCTCTTTCACCTTCCTCTTTGTTGTCTTTGGCTTTGCACTCCCTCAATGCGACCGAAGTGGTGCAGGGATACTCGCCACATCAGTGGGTGTATGGACGACAGTTTACCTTCTCAGAGGAAGATGAACGTAGTATGTCTCAGGTGATGCCCGAGTCCACAGGTCCAGATTTTGTTCAGCTCTTGGCCAATCGTCAATTTGCAGAAGAAGTAGCTCGGAAGTCTCGAGCCCAAGTAGTTCTCAACAAACTCAAGAACTCCAAGGTTCGACAACCGCTGCAAATCTTTGGTCCTACTGAGCTGGTGAAAATCTGGAGAAAGTATTCTACAGACGGTGGTAATCGAGGTGGTCTTCGTAAAACTGGGAAAGCTCAATGGTTGGGTCCAGGTCGTGTTGTGTTTCATGAAATCGTCCAAGGTCAACGTCCAGGAGATGATAGGAGACACATCGTCTGGGTCATCATAGCTGGTTCCCTTCATCGTTGTAGCGTGCATTCAGTTCGAAGAGTAACAGAAAGAGAAAGATTGGACTATGAACTTCATCAACCTGAGAATCCTGCACATTGGCGGACTCTAGCTGATATGCTTCCTCGACGTTCATACATTGACATAACCGCCGAAGAGCCCATGTCTGAAGAAGAAGAGTTCCCTCATCTACCTGTGGAACCTGATGGCAGTACCATTCAACCCAATTGGCCTTTGCCAACTCACCGCCACAGGTTCAAGAGATCAGCTCCTGGTCCATCGACGGCTGCCTC
>VSDK01017400.1:1466-15053 GCA_009767595.1 Symbiodinium kawagutii | reverse complement strand
CGATCCCTGCTGCCTGTGGCTGTTTTGACCGACTTCCAAGCTGTTTACGGCGCAGTTGCATGGCTCTGCTGGACTGTCCCTTGGCTGGTGGATTGTTGCCAAGCTGTTGACCCAGAGGAGACCCGGCCGTTCGCAGTGAGAGGTTCAACAAAGTTTTTGACTCGGAACGTTGTGAACCCAAGTTCCACCAACTCTCAACCCATCAACAAACTCTGCGGATCATGGTGTCGCTGTGGACTACCCAGTCATGCCCAGTGCGACCATGCTGGGAAACATGAGAAACTATCCAACACCCATCGCATCATCAGTCATAGTGGGTCTTCATTAGCCGTTACGAATACATCATAAATGGTAGAGTCTTTACTAATAATTACATTATTAATGGTAGATTCATGTTATCAGGAAACCGCCACTGGGTTTTCCACAAGTAGATGGTGATTTACATCAATCATTGGGGGTTATTAATTCGATCTACGATGTGCCACTATTAGTTCATCAATGGCTATCATTATCAGCATCATTGGAACTAACAACTATCATAATAATGATCCAATTTATCAACATCCTATCATCATCCATCTTTTTGTATCATTACAAGCATCATTCACCATCGCTCACCATGGCTCTCCAAGGTGAACCTAGTGATCCTGGAGGTACTACGGAGGTTCCTGCCAAAGAGTTCGAACCCCGAGGACGACCAGGAAAAGGCACCGCAGAAAGCGCCAGCGGCGCAAGCGGATCGGAAAGCTCAAGCGGATCTCGAAGGCTTCGGTCCAGTTGTGCCCAGTTCCAACTGGTTGCGCGCCGATTTGCGGATCTCTGGGGGCGATCGCGGCAAAGTCCAAAGTTGACGACTGTCATGGTAGCCTGGCAGCGGAAGACGTACCAAAATCAGCTGAAACCAAGTTTCAGCTTAACCTTTTCCAGCGTCAGCTCGTTATTTTCCAGGGACAACCTGAGAAACCACCACGGATTTTACTGTGCTGCGCAGTTGCAGCAGTTGAGTTCGCAAGGCGCAAGCTTTTGCCAAGTGATCTTTAGGTATCGTTGATTAATGGTTACTTAATCATTGGATGATAGTCCATCATGGATGATGAATGTCAATGGTGAAGAAGAATCATCAGTGACGCTGGAGAGTAGTTAATGATGATGATTAATGATCGTTGCTGGAGGCAATGGGAAGATGATTTTGACTCAACACCTCAGTGCTTCGGGGGCCACCGATTCACCGAGTTGTGTATTTGTGTAGTGCCTGCTTGTCACTGAGATTTGCTGGTAGCAGCAGCTTCTTCCTGTTTAGATGCTCTTCGTTTTGATGCTTCCAGTGAAGTAACTTTGACCAAGAAATCTCAGAGATGGCAGAGATTGAGATCCGCCCAAAGGGCTGCAAAGTCTGAGGATCCCGTAGCGGAAGTTAAAGAAACATGGCAGCCCAGTCCGTCCTACGAAACTTGTGGCGGGTGCCCATCCGAAAAGTAGTAACTATTAACTGACATGTCGGGTATGGTGGTTTATAGTGGCTGCTTAGTCGGTTAGTCAATGATGGGTAAGATGATGGTTGATTGGTGAGTGGTGATTGACCATGGCCAATGATTGCTTACCATGGGCGTTTCCCTTTGGGGCTGCGTACCTGCTACTGCTGGTCATTCTTTCAGTGGCGAGGCAAGCGTTACCCTGGTGTGAGGGGTAGAACAGGTGGCGGAGGCCAATTTATCACCACTTTTCGGTAATCGAGCCTGACCGAGCAGCGGTTTTCCATGGTTGGGACATGGCAGTGGGTCGCTTCACGCCCTACCTTCAGCTCCGAAACACCCCAAAGACGAACACATACATGTGGTGGTAATTGATCGAGACGCATGAATGTTGGTCATTGGTGGTTCTCATCCATCATCCACCGGCTCCTTAACCATCCTTCTACCTGCTGAAGCAACCATTAAGCCATTATGTCCCATCAATCAATTACCATTGATGTACATCGAACATCATTGAACCATCTCTGAAAATTTCAACCCAGTTTTCATGATCAAAACATTCTTCTGAACCATCATATATCATCATCAAGCAACATCAACCATCATAAACCACCACCACGAAGAATTGTTAGCTGGCCATGATGAACCACCATTGAAACATAGCACTTCACCACCGTGATCAGCCATCCTTAGGCCACTAGCCATCATTGCTGGTGAGGCTCCCAGGGCTTGAGGTCAAGGGCTGAGATCGCGGCAAAGCGCCTGGTGTCGTTGATGGATGTTACGGTATATTCATTGCTTGCGAAGCCTTGTCATGTTTGTTTGTGTGGTACCTTTGTTTGTGTTTTTGATTCAATGAAGCAAAAGCAAAAAAGCACTAGTTGCACATGGTACATCAACCAGATCTTACCAGATTTGATTCATTTGTTGGTAACCATTCTCAGCCATTAAGCATTGACCACTATCTAGACAAGCGCTGATTTCCATCACTAACTCCACTTCATTCTGATGAATGACAGTGACTAATAATGGTTCAGGATAGTTGAAGTCGTGTTCTCCAGCACTCAGCCGTTGTTGCAACAATCATTGCACTACGTGCTTGGGACATCGCTCAAGGTTTCTTTCATCTTCATAGGGTGGCTCCTGGCAATCGATGTGGCGCGTGCTAGCCGATTTGGTTCAACTCCCAAACACAAGCAGATCCTGTGTTTAGTATTCCCTTGACTTGGGTCAGTTCGGCACCATGTGGGTTTCTCTGGCCTGGCTGCTTGCCGGGTTGACCCGACAGTTGGTTCATGGGGCCCATCAATGTGAAGATGGAGCCTTGGTGCAAATGCACCACGTGCGAAAGCAGGTAGTTTTCCAAAACTCCAGCAGCGAGGCTTGGATGCAGTGGTTGCAGGGCAGACTGCGGTTGGGGATTGGGGAAGTCGTTGTGCCGCCCGGTGTGGTGTCTGCCTGGAAGTGTCCAAGGATCGGCGCAGCTGCCCTCTCGCAGAAATCGATTTGGGCAACCTTTTGGATAGAGCCTCGCCCAGTTTCGCTGGATTTGGCGCCGGACAAAAGCATCAGGTTTGAGATGGCGCCAATCTCTACGAAAGTCAGGAATGGTTTTTGTTAATGGGTTTTGCCTTATTGTGTTTTGTTTCTTGTATAGTTTTGTATCAAAGGTCCAGTTGCAGAGTGCAAAGTCCGGTTTCGCAAGATTGAGAATCCCGGTTAATGAGGCAAATGTGACCTTCAAGTGGTGCGCTTTGCAATGCAGACATCTGTGTAAGAAGCAATCAACCCTTGCATAAAGAAAAACCAGAGTTCTTCTCAAAGGGCGGAATTCCTATGAGCAAACTTCATCATTCGTTCTACATAGTTCTATTAACCCAAGTGACTCGGACTTGGCCCCTGGCCCCTGGATGAATCCTAAGGCGAACCCTTGGATTGGCTCACCACTGCAGATGGGACCGGCTTCATCCAAGCTGCCATCGATGAGTACGTGGGCAACCCTCCTGACCCGAAGCTTGGCTGGACATCGGTGCAGGATCGCCAGGTCCCAAGGCTTGAGTCCTTGGGCCATGACTGGATGTACATCGGTTTGGATAGGGTGCCAAGACCTGCGCAGGGATAAGGTTTGGATAAGATGAGTGTCTTGGAAATTTAACATATTTAACGTTTCCCAAAGACAACTTGCCATGGGTTCGCGTATTCTTGAAAACCGGGATGGTCAGTGATTTGGAAGTAATCTCATGACTTAAGAAGGGAAACAATCTAGACACAAGTTGTCGCAAACTATATAAAGGTACAAAGGTATGGTATGGTCTGAAGTTTCTACAGCAGATTCGGTGAAGGAGAGTGTGGACAGTGCAGGGGAAAGGTGGACAACAGAGAGCAGCCTGCCAAAAAGCGGAGCTTTCGTTTGGCCAAACTCTGCTCCTTTCTCTTTTACTCTTTGGTGCATCTGTTTTCTAGACATGATCACTTTTTGCATATTTTTGCTACTTTCCCTCAGTTCTTTCTTTGTGTTTAATTGCCCCTGCTTAGTGAGTAGTGCAAGACAGTAATGAAGAGTGAGCAAGACAGAAAAAGATGCAATCAAGTAAAGGCTTGTGACCGCATTGAAAATAGGGAAAGCAAACAAAGAACAGTGAGACCGGGATATATCGAAAGAAGGTGGATCAATGCGACAGTGAGTCAATTACGAAAGCCAGCCGGTAGGCTAGGCTGGACTTGCTTTTCGCGAACGAAGTGAGATAAGGGGGTCTGGGGGGTGGTGGGTCAAAAGCTGGCCGGAAATCTCGCCGTGCCATGGGGATTAGGGTGGGGTTTAGTGTCCTTTTGCGCGGCCCCTGTACCACTAGGCAATTTGCAGACAGTGCCTATCGACTCCCCCCTGCTCCTTCCCCCAGACCGCGGTTAAACAGGGCTAGATTGAACCCTAGGAATAGCGCCCGGAGCCGCCTCCAATAGGTCAACCCGGTCCTGGGTTGACCCTTTGCAGGGGGCTCCAAAAGGTCAGCAGTTTTGTCGGCTCGTGGATTCCTTTTCCTATTTCTATATATCTTATTCGTTTCGTTCCTGATCATTACATTTTCATCGGCTCCTTACTTTTTTTAATTTGTTCGAATTCATTTTCGGGTAGATTCTGTTGGGTAAGAATCCATTGGTAAGACATTGGTAAGAATCTCTTGGTAAGAATCTGTTGGTAAGAAAACGTTGGTACGAATAGGTTGGTCAGAATGTGTTGGTAAGTGTGTTTTGGAAGAATTTTGGGTAAAAATCTCGGTGAGAAGGTGTTGGTAAGAAGCTGTTGGTGAGACTCTGTTGGAAGACCATCAGTGGGTTAGGCTATTCATTTTCACCATCAGGATGCTATGCGGGGCTTCTACTGAAGAGGTTATTCGGCAGTTTGTTGACTAATGTTGACTAAGATTGGCAGGCGCCGGAAAAAAGAGAAGGTTTGTTCGGCTGATGTTGCCTCCAGCTTTCTAGGAACTTAGACCATGTTGGGCCTATGTTGGACCATTTGGAGGCCATGCGACACTTATATATACTGTTTTAGTTTTGCGGTGATAGTGGGGGTATGCCTTCTACTGATCTAAAGCGAGACTCATGCTGATGACGCCTGGATGAGATGATTGGGTCAGGCTGGAACTATGTTACAGACCATATTTAGCCCATCTTCCACCATTTGGATGCTATGTGGCCTAAACTAAGCGGTTAATGGGCAGTTTGATCGCTAAGATTGGCAGGTGTTGGAACATAGACCGTGTTGGGCCTATGTTGGACTATTTCGAGGTCATGTGAGGCGGTTGCGTCAAAAAGTTACCGCAGCTGGGGCTCTGCTGGCTTTCGTTCCCTCCTTCTCAGGTGTGGATGATTTCGTGGAATCGGATCTGTCAATCCACCATGAATCCGTCGATCCATCAATCATGATCAATCATGATCAATGATGATCAACCATCATCAATCATGATCAACCATCATCAATCATGATCAACCATCACCGATCATGATCAATCTCCATCCAAAACCGCCCTTGGCCTTTCTTAGGATCGAGTTGCCCAGCGTTTTGGCCACAGGCGCTGCGACTCGGCTTGACGGGCTCATTTCCCGATGCAGCTTTTCCGAGATAGATGTTTTTGGGACATGATTGAAGATTGCTATCTATCAGAAATGTATATCAGTTTATGACTCATCTATGAACATTGATGTGTTTCAGGTCCACCTGATGTATTGGGCGTTCAGATGAACTTGTCAGATGATTTTGCATGCTTTTGCCAAAGCTAATCAGTTATTCTTTCCGGTGTCCAAACCTCATAGCTGGCCCAGTTGTGCTGACGACAGTTCCGCTCAGGAAGTGAATCAGAAGCCGGAATGCAAATTGCCGTTGAAGGACCTTGAGTGCTATCTCAGTCCCAATGCAGGTGGTTGGCAAGACATCTTCATCCCAAAAAATCTTCCTTTTGCAGAAGTACTACAGACTCTTCAACAGGCAGAACCTGTGTCTGCCACAAAGGGGCCAGCTTGCTGAGAGGAGCATGTCTCCATTTTGGGTTTATTGCAAGGAATCTAGACATATCCAAAATATTGAATTGAATAGAGAAAGTGGTGATCGAGCTCTTTTAATGTTGGGCCTGCAGGGATACTCCTGCCCTGACTTTACTCCCATCCCGATTTGACGTTAGGGTATGTCTTGTTGCGATGAATTTCTGCCAGGCTGCAAAGGAGCTTGGGGGTGAGACCTGTATGGCGGCGAACCAGAACATGTTCGGGATCTACGACTCTGCTGGCTACCCGTCACGTAGCTTGGTTGCCTTGGTGGCCATGTTCGGTTGGAACTTGTTGTTGGGAGACCTCGTCCGTGAGAATTCGGTGGCTTTTTGGGTCTGGACATAGGCCAATCATCCTTGCGCGAAAGCCTGAGGTGCTTCATGGACTGAATGCATGTGCCCGAACGGGGTGAAGCAGGGCCCGCAGGTCGTGCTGTGCCCGATCCAAATCCTGTTGAAAGGTTTTGCGTTCGGCAGGCAGGGGCAGCAAGCGCTCCAACTTGACTCGAGACAAGGACGGGCTGCCTGGAGATGTTGGAGCGATGTGGGGGTGGGGACAGGTGTGTGATTTCATTTTTTTGATGATAGGAAAAACATGTTCTTTTTTATCCAAGTCTTTCACAATGGAAGATGACGGTCACTTTCTTTTATGCCTTGACATTTGGCGAGGGTGAACCTACGGGAACATGAAAATAAACGGTCCCCCAAAATGGATGGATCTCCACTGAATATGAGCATGGCTTTGTGGGTCATGGACGGTACACCTTTTTTGAGTCATACCCATACGGAATACCAGGGATTATTAAATATTCCAATTTGGGTACATTGGACATCACCTTTAATGGCCACTGTAGATGATGAACTGATCATGACCAAGGGTGATGTTGAATTGGGGCATTTGTCATGACCCATGCACACTGTCTGTGTTTTTTTCTTGTGGCGTGCTTGTGATGATCAAGGTGATTGAGGCTCACACCAGACAGGCCCACTGGCGGAGTACCTCTACCTCTAACCCTTTACCTGTGCCGGTGACTCCTTTTCTGCCTGTCCTTTTGTGTCTTTATCGGTATTTTTTCTTTTCTCTCCCTCTCTCTCTCCCTCTCTCTGTTAGTTTCTATCTTCTCTCTATCTGAATCGCTTCATACTCATTTTTTCTTTGCCTTTTCATCTCTATCTCCATTTCTACATCCATATCTTTTTCTCTATTGCATTTTTTCATCTCAATCTGTCTTTGCTCTATCTCCATCTCTGCTATCTCAATCACCTCATCTTGATGTCTATTTCTTCCTCTCTCACTTTCTCTCTCTCTCTCTCTCTCTTCATGCATCACATACATTAGATATCTCTATTCTATATCTATCCCTATCTTTTCTTCTCTATATATTTTTTGCTTTATCTATATATCCGTTTCTTCATATCTATGTATTTCTATTTGTCTCTCTGTGCTTCTGTTTTCTTTAAAATCTTTATCACCATCTCTGTCTTTATCACCATCGCTCATTCACGATAGTTCATGACAATCATTAATGTCTTCATTTTTATCTTAATTTCTGAGTTCACCTAGTGCATTTCTGGATGGTAGTTGGGTACCAAAACTTTGAAATAGAGCCAAGTGATATAATTATGAATGTTTGAAATTGACAGTACTTGTTCTGTTTTTTAGTTGCGCTACGACCTGCTTCTGAGACCAGCTGCCGCAGGAAATGAATTGGAAATCTATGATGGTTTTGTGGTGCAAACGCTTCCTGTATACGGAGATGCGTGGGTAGCGTTTGCTTCTTGGCCGCCAAGCCTAGTTTGTTTCTGTTCCTGCTCTCAGATTCAAAAGAAAAAATCCAGACAATGCAAAGTTGATGTTTCGAACTGGAAGGATCAACTATCATCAATGATTGTCAATTGGTGTAAATACACAGTATATGGAAGGATCCATGAAAGCATCTGGCATCCAGTCACCAAGTGTCACACAGTCAGCAGATGTTAGGCGCTCCATGAGAGGCTTCTGAGTTGCAGCTAAGGATTTGATTTTCGCCATCCCTCCGTTCTATACTGGACTGGAGTGCGACCTCCAGATGGATTCGCGCGTCAAAGTGGAAGGCATTTTCTTTGCCTCATATAGCGCAGAGGAGGAGGTCTATCAGATCGTTGCGGAGAAAGTGAACGTGAAGGCCAGACGAAGCGATAGAGCGAGAGAATGCGTGAGAGCATGCGTAAGAGAATGCGTAGTTTTCTTGGAAGAAGAACTTTGCAACGCCCAATCAACGACATTGATCGGACAAGTTTTCGGGGAAGAGACTGGGTAAAACTTTCGGGGAGTCCGCTGGATCAGATTACTTTTAGAAAACCTCTATGGATTCCGTACCTGAAGCCTTGTCGAGGCATGTCAGGACCTGGTGTTACTGGTGGGTGGGACTCCATGGGACTCCTACCTTCCCACGCAAGAGGCCCAAATCTCTGCTTATTTACATGTGTCGTTTGGTTCTGATGTTCACGGCTCTGGGCACCGACTGAGACGTAACTGTCACCGGTGGTTCGGAATGCAAACGGCTGTAGCTGCCTTGGGACTGTTGGACTGTTGATTTTTCTTGTCTCCCACGTGTCTTGTTACTCCAATGCATTTTTTCCTGCTACATGGTCTGTGATCCGTCTTTAGAGTGCAGGATGCAGTGAGTCAATTTTGAAAGCTCATGTCGGCTTGTCTGCGTGGAGACCGAATCTGACTGTATCATTCACAAATGCTTTGGTGCTTTGGGCTCTCGAGCCGTCCTTTTCGAGTGGTGGAACTGCAGTAGTTGCCCTGGCAACCTTCCTGGACAGTGTATTGATGTGTGTGACAAACTTCCGCTTTGCTGGTGCAGCTGGATTTTCTGAAACTGGCAACCCAAGCAGTTTGTAATTTTAAAGGATTTCACTTTGATTAAAACTGATTTTTACATATTTTAACTGAATTCACAACTGAAATAGGTTCAAACTTGACTAGACTTATGATCAATTTACTGTATGTATATATGTCAACTTGATTAAACCTTGTGATCGAACTGATTCAGTTGGAGTTGGATCCTGATCTTATTTTAGATCGGCCGTCGCAGAGGTGCCGAAAATCCTGGCTGAGAGTCCCATTGGGACCGGGGTGGCTGCGCTGCGCGTGTCCTCCAGTGAGCCTGTGACTTGGTCGACTTGGATCGAGAGGATTTGACTGAAATCACGGATACCAATGTGGAACTGTGAAAGATGTGAAAGGGGTTTAGAAAGGTCCATGATCTGGATATATCTAGATTCTTGCAATTCGTTGCACACCTTGAATTTCTGTTCAGTTGTGGAGCGCCGAGGATTGTCGCCCCACAGGTTTCTTTGCGAAATTTGGTGGCGGATCAATGGAACTCAAATGGGAAGACCAGTACCAGGGCGTCCTTCAGGAGGGAGAGTCTGAGCCGTTCCGAAAGCTTTGCTTCGGAGCTTGAGCCGCATTCCAACAATTCAGTGCCAGTGCCACCTTTTGGAAAGATCTGCGCCCAGAAAGCGATGGCAAAGAGATGATGTGTTCATTTTCAGTCGGTACATCCTCTGTTTGTTGGAGGGGTGAAAATAGCGCACCAACTTGTGGCAAATGACCTAATGACAAGAAAAAGGCTGGCATCCGTCCGAACACACACGCACACACACCCTCAGATTGGAACATTTTCACTTTGCAGAGATGATATATACTATTGGTGACCAATTTCATTAAGCAACAAGATTCGAAAGTCATCATTCAAAGTAAACATCTAGATTACCTCGTCCTTGCTCGTTCTAATCAAAGAGAAGCAAAGTATCAGAGGGAATAATCCAAATACCAGGAAAAAAGGCAAATGAAGTCGCTCGAATAATTCAAAAACCAAAGAGTTGCAAAGTATCGCAACTGGAATCGCATTCAAAATTGGAAATCCGAACTTGACCCATTTTGATGGACCCAAATGTATGATGGCGGACGATTCGCCAAATATCGTCCAAAAAAAATCGTCAAACTATCGCAAAATAGCATTGAACGCGTAATGGCGGATTTTTTGAGTTCAGCCACTCAGCCACTCAGACACGTGGCTGAGTTAATGCATATGGATACACCTACATATATATATATATATATATGTATGTGTGTGTGCCCATGTGCAAAGAAGATCAAGCTTCGTAGCCCTGGAGAATTGGTTCCCAAATACTGGGGGGGATTTCCCGATTGTTCCTGGCTCCCATGCCCTAGTGAAAGATACATATATCAAAAGGTGGTTGATAAAAATAATAGTAAATGATAATGACCAACAAAGGCCACTGATCCGTAATGGTGATTCATAGAGTGAACAGAACTAGATTTGATTTATAGTCCACAACAATGAATACAAGGTTGATGACAGTGATTCACAATGCCAATACCGCCACTTGATACCACAATTATGATCGTCAGTCTTGAAACAATAATAGTGCAATTTGGTAACTAATCAAGATCCTGCCTTGTCATAGAACCGTTCCAACAAACTTGAATTTGCAAGAACACAAGAATGAATACCTGGTTTCTATTCATGTGCAAGTGACCAACTGAACACAGACAAGTGTTATTCGGCAATTCGAATTCAAAACTTACCGTTCACGGAACAAACATTGTTTCTTTGAGGCCACTGTGCGCCAACATACTTCGATGAATCAGAATGCCTGGGATAATCAAGATCCAACCCAAAATAAAGTAGTAGCTAATATTTATAGTGACATAAGGTTTAAATTTGCCCAAAATAGTCCTGTAACAAGCTCCAGATCGTCCTACACATTAATTACTGTCTAGCCACTTTTAGGAAGCGAGAGAGAGCAAAAAAAACAGCTATATCAGATAGACCTGGTTTTCAATTGAAACAAAATCTTCAAACTGGCTCAGCATAGCCTTGTAACAGGCTCCAGGTCGCCCCGCATAGAGCTCCACAAAGTTTTCTAGCGTTTGTTGGTGACCGACAAGAAGGCAAGAAACCAGCTCTATTAGATAGATCTAGTCTTTGAAAGCTAGAAACAATTGCAGGCATGCCCCACGTAGTCTTGCGGCAGGCTGCATGTCACCCAAAATACAGAATTCCATGATGTTTTTTGGACCACTTGTAGGAGCCGCGAGAGAACACAAGACCAGCTCCATCAGGTAGACCTGGTTTTCAAATACAACATAAGCATCAAACTAGCCCACAGTAGTCGGATAACACGCTAGACTTTGCCCTACGTAGAGCTCCATGATACTTGGCAAACTACTTTTATGGTACCTTAAGAAGACAAAACACCAGCTAAATCAGATAGAGCTGACTTCTTTATTCAACATAAGCTCCAAATGGCCCCAGTCATGTGAACCCATGATGCCACTGCCACTCAGCCACTCAGCCACTCAGCCACTGAGTGGCTGAGTGGCTGAGCGGCTGAGTGGCTGAGTGGCTGAGTGGCTGAGTGGCTGAGTGGCTGCCGAGAAATTCGAGCGGAATTGCACATACACTCCAAAATAACGCAACATATCACAACTGAAATCTTATTCGAACATTAAAATCTGAACATGACGGAGCGTAACGGATCCTAGCGGAAGCTAAAAGACAAGTCAAACAAAATCGCTAAAATGCAAACAGATCAAATAGTGGAACATGGGAATGATCAGAAAAAACGTAGCACAACAGCTTGAGCAACAGTTGAAACCATCTTGCAATCACACAACTGAGAGTCCCCAGTTGCTTCCCCTTTGGAAGCTCAATCTCGAAAACCGATGGTTGAGTGAGAGTCTGAGTGGCTGAGAGCCTGAGTGGCTGAATCAGACTCTCAGACACGTGGCTGAGTGGCTGATTGGCTTCTGAGAGTCTGAGTGTCTAAGAATCTAGGTTAGCCACACAGACACGCAGACACGTGGCTGAACAAATGCAAATGGAGGCAGAATTTTTGAGTACTCAATGTCCTGCTAGAGTCATGTCAAAGGCCTTAAAAATCTTTGAGGACTCAGCGTGCCGAACCCGGTCCCAGACCGCAATCTCGCAAGCCAAGGGTTTGAATCCTCGAGAGGCCTCGCCGCTAGTGCTGAACAAAGGTCGCCAAGACAATGTTGCAAAATGTCGCAAATGTCAAATCCTTTGCCTTGCAAGTTTAATGCAACAAAATGCAAACTTGATAGTTTAAGTGTAGATACAAAAAAAAATATATATATATAGTATATTTATATATATATATATGTATATTTATATATATTTATATACACGCGCAAATACACTAATGCATATGGATACACCTACATATATATATATATATATATGTATGTGTGTGTGCCCATGTGCAAAGAAGATCAAGCTTCGTAGCCCTGGAGAATTGGTTCC
The DNA here is from genome assembly GCA_009767595.1 of Symbiodinium kawagutii. Taxonomy (NCBI): domain Eukaryota; class Dinophyceae; order Suessiales; family Symbiodiniaceae; genus Symbiodinium; species Symbiodinium kawagutii. The sequence continues at coordinate 2,690 of VSDK01017400.1, read as the reverse complement.
CAAATACTGGGGGGGATTTCCCGATTGTTCCTGGCTCCCATGCCCTAGTGAAAGATACATATATCAAAAGGTGGTTGATAAAAATAATAGTAAATGATAATGACCAACAAAGGCCACTGATCCGTAATGGTGATTCATAGAGTGAACAGAACTAGATTTGATTTATAGTCCACAACAATGAATACAAGGTTGATGACAGTGATTCACAATGCCAATACCGCCACTTGATACCACAATTATGATCGTCAGTCTTGAAACAATAATAGTGCAATTTGGTAACTAATCAAGATCCTGCCTTGTCATAGAACCGTTCCAACAAACTTGAATTTGCAAGAACACAAGAATGAATACCTGGTTTCTATTCATGTGCAAGTGACCAACTGAACACAGACAAGTGTTATTCGGCAATTCGAATTCAAAACTTACCGTTCACGGAACAAACATTGTTTCTTTGAGGCCACTGTGCGCCAACATACTTCGATGAATCAGAATGCCTGGGATAATCAAGATCCAACCCAAAATAAAGTAGTAGCTAATATTTATAGTGACATAAGGTTTAAATTTGCCCAAAATAGTCCTGTAACAAGCTCCAGATCGTCCTACACATTAATTACTGTCTAGCCACTTTTAGGAAGCGAGAGAGAGCAAAAAAAACAGCTATATCAGATAGACCTGGTTTTCAATTGAAACAAAATCTTCAAACTGGCTCAGCATAGCCTTGTAACAGGCTCCAGGTCGCCCCGCATAGAGCTCCACAAAGTTTTCTAGCGTTTGTTGGTGACCGACAAGAAGGCAAGAAACCAGCTCTATTAGATAGATCTAGTCTTTGAAAGCTAGAAACAATTGCAGGCATGCCCCACGTAGTCTTGCGGCAGGCTGCATGTCACCCAAAATACAGAATTCCATGATGTTTTTTGGACCACTTGTAGGAGCCGCGAGAGAACACAAGACCAGCTCCATCAGGTAGACCTGGTTTTCAAATACAACATAAGCATCAAACTAGCCCACAGTAGTCGGATAACACGCTAGACTTTGCCCTACGTAGAGCTCCATGATACTTGGCAAACTACTTTTATGGTACCTTAAGAAGACAAAACACCAGCTAAATCAGATAGAGCTGACTTCTTTATTCAACATAAGCTCCAAATGGCCCCAGTCATGTGAACCCATGATGCCACTGCCACTCAGCCACTCAGCCACTCAGCCACTCAGCCACTCAGCCAC
>VSDK01017389.1:201151-212598 GCA_009767595.1 Symbiodinium kawagutii | reverse complement strand
AACCGTGAGCAGGGTTGGCCTAGGTAAAGCCAGGCACATCCAAACTCGGTTCCTGTGGCTGCAGGAGAGAGTATCCATGGGACACCTGAAAGTGATCCACGTTCCGGGAAAACGGAACAGAGCTGATGTACTGACCAAGAGTGTACCTGGAGTACAGATGAAGACGACCATGGAACGGTCGGGGTACACCTACCTAGCGGAGAGAAGCAAAGGCCAGTTGAAGCTACTGGACAAGTGATCCAAAGGCCCTGGCCAGGCTCCGCAACCTGAATTCATAGAAGCGTCTGCAAACCTTGTGTACAGTTGTAAAGGTTACCGGCGAGCTGGTACAGCAGCTCTTAGGTAAGGAGGAGTGCAGATGTATATCATCATAATGCACCACTTGTAAAGCCCAATACGCCTCACATTTTGGCTCAAGGAAAAGTGCGCTCCGTAGCGCTCAGGTTTGCAGTATAATAGTTTTGCACTAATATTTACAATTGGTTGGTTGACTCATATTTTTCGTAGGGTTGAAACCACCAACCAGCTATGGTCAACGAACCCATAGTTGGTTTGATGAACTCGCCATTATGGATTGCGAGCAACAAACAGCTTTAGCCAAATCATACAATGAAAGCAATGGTTGGATACAACCCGTAACAGCGATTCAATCAATTGTCATGCGGGTTCTGGCACAACTACCTGGACCAGCCTACCAAGAGCGTGGCACAACCAAATACCAGCGAGGGGCGATGAATCAGCAATGCCAACAGGATAAGTGATAATTGATCAGTACAATCAGCAGTTGAGTCGCTACACTGAGTTGTGTGATAACTAGACCTCTCAGAAATATTGGCTCCCCCAAATCTTTTATTTGCAATCTCCCTAGTTGGGACGCTCATTCACTTGAAACCATTCCCAACCACCCGCAGCTGTGACCAGATGTGGATTGCCAGAACAAAGTGAACATGCTCTCAGAGTGGGACTGGCCCGGCTATTTGGAAAGGCCAGTTCTAAGGGCCTCAGGGTGACCTGGGAACCCCCAGCAGCATCAATCTAGCTACTGTTGCCATGTTGAATCCCCATCAAACCCATCATTGCCAGAAGAAAGTCTGTCTTTATCAAGCGAAGAACTGGCTTTGAGTAGGTGCAAACCAGCAAGAATGGTTCGTCATAAGAGATGACCAATTTTGGACTTTGGGCGTTGAGTATTCATTTGTGTATTGATAAAGAAACACTACTATTGGTTTGCCATTGATTTGTTTCTTGTCATGGTTCTGGATTGCCCCGTTGGTCAGCAAGCAAACCAAGAATCCATATTCATACAAAAGCCCCAGATGGTTACTGGTTACGATCTCACTGTTGGTTTCGATAAAGGGTTTTTATTATTGATTCCCCATTATCGGTCATGTACCGATCATTTTCGGCCATCATCCATAGTTGCTTAGCCAGTCAGTTAGTTCTTTCGTTTTCAAATGTTAGTTCTTTGTCTTAAGTTGTTTTTGGCCGACCAAGTTTTGCAGACTTGTACTCCGTCACAGCTTTAAAGTTTCAACAGTTGGACTTTTTGTGGCATCAATTGCCGGTGTCAGCTGAGCAGTCCCACAAACAATGGCCGGTGCCGTGTTACCACGGGGCGAAATTAAGTTAAAGCCATACCAAGCTACTAGTTGGCAGGTTCAAAACCATCAGTATGGATGCGTGAGTATCAATGACTGGCTGGTGGTTTTAAACACTTTATTGTTCCGTAGCAGTTGTTAACAAACAGTTGGTTGACTACTATTTTTCATAGGGGTTGAAACGACTAACCAGAACAATCTACCAGAAGGGTGGATCAAATCCGCGCTACCAACCAGTTCAAGACTTCAGCTTTCACATCGCTCAGTTGGATATGATCCCTTCATCCATCATCACTAGCCATCAGTTGCCAGTACTTGCCATCACCAAGCATCATTGATCATCAACCCAATAGCAATCATTTTAGTTGAACACCAGACATCACTCATTAATCACCAACCAAATAGCAATCATTAATCTTGATTAGACACCACTAAGCATGATATGGCCATGATTAGACATGATGACCCCTCGGCTGATGCCCTCATGCATCATCAATCCAGATGCATGCGTCAATCTTCCGCGCGAGGGTGTCCGACGCAGCTAAGAATGAGGAGCAACCCGCGGCCCAGCCAGTTGATGCAACCTGCAAAAATGGTAGTGGTAGATCCACATAAATAAACGACCCAGTTTAAACATAGATAGCTGCTGATTTACCATCAAAAATGATTGTGATAAGCTATGATAGACTCTGATCCAGACACCTAGATTTGGGATAAATCACCAACCGACACGGCTATTCCAAAAATTCAATGTTGGTTGGCTTTGTCATGGATAGTAAATTGGATTTGCATCGTGCTACGAAATGGGTTTTACACACCATGAATTTGACCAACCAAAATTTGCACATCTTTGGTAAAATATTTCCTGTTGGCAGCTGGCTGTTACCACCAGGATTTGAGATTTACCAGCAACAAAACCTATGATTTTTGCGAGGTTTGAGCAGATCAGATTGGAGGTGATCGGATGCAGGCATTAATTTTGGTGCACAAAACCATAGATGGCAAAAGATGTAGAGGCGCCAAAAGATGTAGAGGCGCGTGGGAAAACTCAGACGGAAGCCTGCTGGGATGGGTCACGCGGACTCCCCCCGAACTCCAGCGAAAGGGTCTGAGAAAACTCGGAAAGATCTGCCGGCTGGGCTGGACCCCATTTCGGGAGAATGGCTGTGGCCGCAGCGCCCGGAATGCCAAGGTGGCGCGGTCATCCTGCTGGTGTACCACGGGCGCGCTCCACGCTTCGATCCAGGTCTTTGGCGTGGAGCCTTCAAGCGAAGTTCAGCCGGGAGGGCTACGGATGGTGCTACCGCTGCCAATAGAAAACCTTCCTGAAAAGGAATCAAAGAGCTCCAGCCGCAGCTCTTGGCGTGTTAACCAACGATCGATCGCCAACTGACACAAGTGATGCAGCCTGTCGTTTGTGTTGCACCAAGGAATCCATGCACCATTTGGTTCATGATTGCCCCGCCACTGCCGATGACATTAATATCGTAAAACCTGATGCACAGTTTCTTTCCACGTATGGTCCCAACTTTGGCATGCTTGGCATTGTTGAATTTCCACTACCTGGGCTAGCTTTCTATTTTAGATTTCCAAGGTATCTTCGTTGCCTTTCATCAGATGATACCCCCAAATCAGTTTTACATATTTGGACTGACGGCAGTTGTGATTTTGCTAAGCAACATCTTCACACCATTGGGCTTTTTAGCGTAATCGCTGAAGGTGGATCTATTCTTGCCAAAAGACCAGTGTTTCACATTGCCTTGAATCCGTATACATGTGAACTGTGGGCACTCAGCCTGTAGTCCTCCACACAGATTGTTTGCCCTTAGTTGGTCAACTTCATTATGTGATAGAACATGATCCTGTGCCTACATTCTGGTCGCATTGGCATTGGTGGAAACATTTGCATTTCATCATCACATCACGAATTTTCTACAGTCCAACACCTGTTTTAGTTGAATGGTGCGCTGCCCACATCCTCGAGCACTTGCCTTGCGAACTTAGATCAGATCCACTCGCTTCATAATAGAATAGCCAATAAGGTAGCGAAAGAATCCTTGGCTGAACAAAAAACTACTTTTCATTCAAGTTGGGATCAACATGCTACCTTCATTGCCAACCACCAACGTTGGCTGGCACAATTGCATGTGGTAGTATCAGGGCTTCCACAACTTACCGCCTCGCTTGCTGATCAAGCAGAGGATCATGTGCCAACGGCGTCCTTTCGGCAATTATCAATGGAAGCTGATGTTCGCCACTTTCAAGCAATTCTTCCGCAATGGATTTGGGAACCAGACCGATTGAAATTCACTTGGTGCACCAATTCCCAATTTCTTCCCCTCAAATCACGAGCTAGCATAAGTCCTTGAGACTGGGAAACATCCATAATTTGTTTGGCAGATTCTAAATGGTGGACCAATCAGGATCTTTCTACTTCTTTGATGGAGCTTGCCTATTTTCTATGGTCTATGGATGTCAGGGCAACGACTCTCGATTGTCCACCATGCCTCCACTTATGCTACTCTAATCAGAAAAGTAATTTCTCAAGCACTTAAGCAATTACCAGAATCGCCTTTCATACCGGGATCCATCCAGGCCATCTCTAAGTCTAATGGCAAAACCCACCCCTCCGGGGCGGTAGCTGGAGCATATCCGTGTATGGACCAGAATTCTCTAGCCATACCAATGTGCAATGGTTGCTTAAGCCATAGCAGTTGCCAAATAGTTTCTGAGCCAATGGAATGGTGAGATTGTCTCAGCAGAAAGATGAGTTGGCATCCAGCAACAGTGGGGAATCTTTTGTGATTGACGGGCATGGTCTGACAGCTTGCTACGCCGAAAGAACAGACTTTGAGGTTGTTTGTGGCTGCATATTTGAAGGATGATCACTTCGCTTGTGCAAATAAAGAACATTTGGTGGGTTTATTAATCAATTAACTAACATTTGGTGGTTCATTTTCAATGATAACTGTGGGAATATTCCAAAAAGACATTAGCTTCACCAGCCCAGCCACGATATGAAGCCGGCAATGAACAGCTGGTCAACAGCAATCGCAGGATGGGCTGGAAATGGAAGGAGTCCGGATGCCCAATGGTCGGATTGGTACTTGTACCACTACATATCCACCCAACTCCAACAAGAAGAACTGCAATTAGCAGTTCATTTGGTAGCTTCTCAAACCACAGGGGTGCCTTATGTTGATAAACCACCATTTGGTGATTGCACGAAGTCTGGTATCTAGCTTAGGATCTTGTAACCAATAGTTACGTGTGAATAATGGCGAAGCCGACGTGTTTAGTATTGATCTGCCTTTGCCAAGTCCACTCTATGCAGTGCAGGGTTTGGCTTTGCGTTTGGGTTTGCGACTGAGAGATCTGATTCCACAAGTCAACACAACAATGCCTTGACTTGTTCCTCATTAGCTGGAGTATTACCCGCGGCGAGGGAAGCGAAAGAACCACTATCAACTCGGTGTAGAAAGTGCTGCTCCACGTGACGAAACATGTCCTCTCCTATTTTGGGATGTTTGCAATAGAAGTCGTCTGACACACTGCTACAAAGAATAGGTGGTTTTGATACATTGTATTTTCATCGTCACGTAACTAGTCACCACATGAATCTGGGTATGATCCGGTAAAACCGTTAAGATCTGCGTTTTCTTGATATTTAATCTGCTGATGGTACTCCTTTTGGTACCGATGAGCCAATCAGTAGAAAATGGAATGCTCAAGACAAGATCTCCGTTGCATGTGGTATCTCCAGCATCACTGTTCGCCATTAGATTGTTTTGTTTCGCAAGCCATGCTTGATATAATGGCTAAATTTGTTGCCGCTACAATGCTTGTCACCCTCATCATAAACGAACATCAATGATTGTATTCGGTTTATAATCAACATCATGGTTTGGTCATTTTTGTGGAACAGGTCAGTCATTGACTAATCGATATCAATTCAGTAAGCATAGCTATTCACTTGTCTAAACAGCTCAGTTTCTGGGCTGGCGCCGGCACACCCGAGGCGGTCCGCTTCGCCATGAACAACCGAGTCACCAAGGACTTCGCTGAGAAGGTGAGGAACGCCCTGGCTCAACAAATGGCTATGGGTCAATATTAACCAGCCAATACTAGTGGAAAATAACCAACAAATTTTGGGGAAAACAATAGTTGATGATGGGGAAGCAGGGGTAGGGGTTTTGACCCATAGCCAAATGGCTATCGATCAGTATTAGCCAGCCAATTTTCTAGGGATGATAACCAACGATAATAGGGAAAACAAGGGTTAATGATGGGGAACAGGGAGACAGAGTTTTGACCTATAGCCAAATGAGAGCAGGCGAGTGGTTTCGTAGCTTGCTTCGTGGTTTCAATAGCAAGGATCATCAGTGATTTAGATATATAAGCACTAAGCAATTCAATTGGCGCTTATCGGTGGGTGGTTATCCTTGCTATTAGTGCTTTCAATATTTATGAAGAGCAAGGATTAATGACCCAAGCAATAGCGAGAATTGACAAAAAACTTGGTTCATCAGTGGTTCAAACAGCGGGTTCACCAATTGAATTGGCAGGTTGAGTGGGTGACCAAGCGTTCAAGGCCTACCAGAGGTTGTGATCATCGAAATGTGCAGTGAGGACATCATCAGCGAGGAAACTGAACTCGCTCAGCTTCGAAGTATGTTGGTAGAAGCTTCGGATGATGGCCAAGCATGTGGCGAATTGGCAACTGCGTGTGGCGACCATTGGGAGCTCAATAGGACGCATACGTTCATTCACGATGATCGCCGCGGCGCCACAATTGCATTACCCCCTGCAGCGCCAGTAGACAGCAAGGGCACAGGTGTATTGCAACAATGAAGACCTGCGCAACGCTGGCCCACGGCCAGTCATTCATCGGCCCGGGCAGTTCATCACTGTTCTGGAATTGCAGAACCGACCCGGTAAAGACCCGCGAGCATCGTTACACCAACTCGCACAAGGGCGGTGCAATCTGTGATGAGAAGTTCAGGGTTATTGTTAGGATCGACCCCTACCTCTTTGCTCGCAACCGGTTTTGAAAAACACACACATGCACACGCACACAAATAAAAGTTCTGAGTGAATTGCTGTGAGAGTCTAATCCAGTATATCGGTGTGATCCACCCATCCGGATCGGTCATCAACGCTCGGGTTGATCTGCATCGAGCATCTGTAATCACTACGGCCACATACTCAGAATTCTCGACCATGTGGCTGTTGTTGTTGCCATTGCATACATAACACACTTTGGATCCACAATTGCGGTACTTAACCGTTTCACCGTTTTTACCGCGTCTAGGTGTACCGAACGCGCCGTAAGCCCAAAGCCGACCCACAGCCAGCACAGTGGATTGATGGAAATCTACAGAACCAAGTATCATCCCTTTTCCGAACCATTTTTCGCTGGTTGGTCGTTGCTTTCGGGGATAATCATGACCTGTTCAATCAGCATATTAGATGGCCGAGGCTGGAGGAAGCCTTGTCGGCCGCAGGTTCCACCACAAGTTGAGTAGCAAGTACGTGACACACCCTTCACGAAGAGCATTGTACAGCGGCATCTCAATGCCTCCACAGCCTGAAGTAGCAGAAATGACTGTGGGTCAAGGCTTTCATCATCATAGGGGATAATAACCAACAGTAATAAGGAATACATGGCCTAATGATGGCACACCAGGGTAGCGGAGTCTTGACCGACGGCCAGACCAACAATCACGATTGGACAGAACCGGTGGCACTCTGGATAGCAACCTCACGGAATGGTTGGCCTTAGCAGGTGCAACTTGACGCGCACAAGATGAATGCTGAATGTAGCATGATTGACGCCCGTCATACACACACATACGCACATACGCACGGACATACAGGCATACCTAGATACGTACGAATACATACATGTGTGGCTACATGTGCTCTTACATGTGTAGACAGATAAGTATGTATTTTCATGCGTACATATTCCGATATATGATGTTTTCTCAAAATAACGGTACCCCCAAATCATCCAATATTAGCCATTATTAGTTTTAAACCAACCATTATTTGGGCGAACCCCCATATATGTAGATGCACCCTTACAAGTTCACCATCTACCGCAAAGACTCGCGGCTGCATGATGATCACCATGCAGGTGGCCGAGTGCCCCCTGGGAGCGCTGACTCTGATGGTCCATCAGATGGAAGTCACCTTGAAAAGCCTCACCGAACAGGTGGGACGTGTGCGGATGTGAGGGGGGGAAGCCATTCGTCCTTCAAGACTTCAAGATATCAGTTGCTCATATATGTGCGGATGGGTATCGCCAATGTATATTGCGTGGTTAATAGTATATATGATAAGGTTAGGAATGGTTTTTGTATGTTTAGACTGAGGATTATGCTTCCATATGGTTACAAATATTGAATGATATCAGGCTCAGTACAGATCGTGCACGTCTGTTGTAGTCATTCTTCGCTGCTTCAGCTCTCCAGAGAATGAGCAATCAGTTGGTTCTACCATTTAAGGCTGCCAAAAAATGAATATCAAGGCTTTGCCCTTGGATACACCAAACGCCAAGACTGATTGATAGGTCAACCCCTAATTGCACGGGTATAGTGATTGTCACTACCATCGTCCATCGTTCAGCTGATTCACCATCGCTGGCAAGTTGCCCAGCACCCCATTTCGATGTTGATGCCTCTGCTATTGTTGATCATTGTTGGTTGGCCATGATGAACGATCAAGCAAACCAACCTACCAACCAACCAACCAACAACCAACCAACCACCAACCAACCACCGCCTCACTGCCCAGGTGACATTGAACGCCCACGTATTGAGTTTTGCATCCAAGTTCCTCGAGACCCAGGTACGCAGTTGCGCATTGGATGGGTGCTTCTTAACTGGTAGACATAGTGCCTCAAAATGCCATGCGTGCAGGTGGTGGCTGGTAGGGCTGAATGATGGGGGGTTAATGATGGCGTGATGGCGATAAACGATGGTTAATATTGGTCAGTGGTGGTGGTCGCAAAGGGTGAACAACATTGGTTTATAGCGATGGTCTGTGTTTGGTGGGTACCCAGTGGTTCCCCAAAATGGTTGGTGTCCACTACAGATGGATGAGGAGGTAAATTATCTGCCCATGGTTCATTACCACCTGCTGTTTCACAATCTGATCCAGAACCAAGTTTCCTATTAAATCAGCGTTGAAGCAGCCTGACACACCGGGAAATGAATATAAATGGACTATGAACCAGCCATTGACAATAGTCATGGGCCATGATCCAATTTGTGTCAACCATTTTTGTCCAATTTAAAGCATGATCAATCGATATTGGCCCAGTGAACCACTATTAAGCATCATAAACTCTTAGGAACCAATATGAATCATCACCAATCATCAACCATCATTCCCCATCGTCAAATCATTAGTTCACCAATTTTAACCATCATTGAGCAACGTTCAACCACTGCTGCTTAACCATTGTGAACAACTATTATTCTTCATCGCATTCTGACTGTGCAGGTGGCATCTTCCGAGTGGTTTCTTCAAGCGATGCTACGCAGCAGATGGCAGGGGATGGGAGTGGGGCCGGTGGGCGTGCAAGGCTAACATCAAAGAGCAAGCGACAATATGAGGGGTCAATCATGGTCAATGATGGTCGATAAGTCTTATTGATGGTTAATGATGGTCAAGAGGTATTATTGATGGGTACTAGTGCTTATTTTAATGTTTTCTACTGGTTGGGAAGGTCAGCAGTGTTGCCTAATGGTCAGGGTGTGATCACCTGATTAATGGACCACTCTGGAATTTGCAGCAATGCACAAGCGCTGGTTTTAGTACAACTGAGGGTGGTTTATCAACAAATGGATCTCAGACCGACAACAGACGTGAAAAATGCACAACAGTTGTCAACAATTGTCAATATGGAATGGTCTCGGTCTCATTAATAGTGGTTGATATTGGTTGATACAAGTGAATAGTGATTGACGTTGGTTGCTACACGGATTGGTCGGTTGATATCATGCCTAGAACTTTTGGTTTGTGGATACAGCGGTCGTTCCCAAGGGTAGGTTTGCTGATAGTTGTACACGCAGTCAGGTGTTACGATGATGTTGTCAAGTGCTCATGCCTATCATTTCCCAGCATGGTCGCAGTTGTAGTTACTGGAGGTAGGGAAAATATCTAAAGTCAATGATACCAGGACAATCACGACAATCTGTTGAAGCTAACTGCGCGGCGGCGATCATCACTGGAACGGCAAAGCAATGGATCATGGCTCATATCCTATAAGATGATCAAAAAGTATTTTCTTGTCATGGGCCAAGGCGAAATGGAATCTTTGAAATGGGACATCGAGGACAAGTTCGGCCCACCTCTTGAAAGAGATTGGGTGAATAGAAGGTCGATTGATGTATCCTTCACAAGGGGAGAAATGCTACTTCCCTCGGGTTTTGAGCTGAAGACCAGCAGCAAATGTGTGGCATTGGAGTGCCCAATCTGTCACGCACATCTTTGCAGATCTTGAGAAGTACGACACACCTGCGAAGTTGTCCAAGGTTCCACAGTCTGACATGGACGAGCTACTGTATGCTCTTCAAGCTGCGCCTTTGCTGTCGGGAAAGTTCACAGCCGACTGGGCGAGCATTTCTTTTGGTGAACTATGGGCATTGCAATGTGCTGCTCAAGAGCTCTTTGGGACGTCTGCTGGGCAGGTTTTATGCGAACTTTAATGAAGGAACCACCAAAGATTTTCCAGGTGTATCGTATTCTGTTTCTGAGTCGAGTTTGAAGCTCTTGAGAATCTGGACTTGCCCCGAAGGTCACGTAACTTGGAGATTCGCATTGAATGGTTGAGGTCCCGGATTGAAGATGGATTTTTGATCCTGGAGTTCAAAAGAGTGACATCTATTTGCAACCTAATAGTTTAAGGTGTCAACAACCAAAAAATCATTGGTTGATGGTGTTGCGTGCTGCGTGTATCTTTGTGTGTGTGATATTTTGGCACAAGTTTTGTTTATTCTTTTATTCGCATGGTCGCCGATGGCTATCGATCCGTTGATCGGGATTTAGAATCACCTACCTACGGAACTCCCATGTATGGATGGAATGCATCAACCATCAGTCACCATTGATTATCCATGATCTGACTATTCTGATCAAGCAAACGTTTATACCCCAGAATGAAATCATGACTATTTGTTGTTGATGATTTTGAGACCATCAACTCGACATTCTAAACCCTTAAGCCATTATTTAACCGTCCATAAACTACACCATTCAAGAACGATGATTCATTGATTGTTGGTTCATCCATTGATCTACAATTGATTAACCATAAGTCAACCATGAAGCATAGTATTGAGTAGCTATTACATATGCTAAACCAAAGTATCTGAACCAACTATTGCTATTCAGGTATTACTATCAGATACACTTAAATCATAGTATCAACCACAATTTCTATGCTCATCAACCATGAATGCTACTCAATACTATGAGTCAACCATGGTATGCCAAACCATCAATCAAGGATTCGACCATCAATCCATTAGATATTGTTGGTTAAACCATTCAACCACCAACCATGCCATGCTAAACCATGAATCAACCAGGAATCAACCATCATTCAAACCATCACTCTATTAGATAGATCTGCTCAACATCCATTAGATCTGCTTAACCCCCCTGGCTTACTCCCCTTGGTTGGACCGTCACGTGGACGCTAGGCCGCTCCTTGCGAAGCTGGAAATCTGCGCACGCTTGATCCAAGCGAGGAGCTGGTGCTGAAGGGTCGGGTGCTGGCCTCAACGACGCCATGAAAGGCAGAGGAGAATAACCAACAATGATGTTTTTTGTAGGGAA
>VSDK01017389.1:175759-201141 GCA_009767595.1 Symbiodinium kawagutii | reverse complement strand
GTCTAGGGGTAACTATAGTTAATTCTGGATTTATGGAGCATTCTAATGGTGTATAGCAGGGGATAACCAACAAGAATAGTCGATAATCATAGTGGTAAAATCAGCTATTTTATGGGAGGTTCTTGAAATAAGAGACCAAAAAAATGGTCGGCCTATGGCTTATAACTACAAATGCTTAATAGCTGGATGATAATTGGGGGTACCCCGATGACTTGAGAAACTCCCACCATCAGGGGCCAAATCAGCTTTATCAGTTTCACTAGGTATAATTGCCATATTCATCATATTCCTAAAAACTCCAGCCTTAGATTGTTAAGAGTGGTCAAGCTAGTAGCTAGTGAAGGAATTCGGCTGGTGAAGAGCTGATAAATCAGTATAGTGGCCAAACTAATAGACAATAGTGGCTAGTATTGATTTGTTGATAGCTGATTCGTTGTTTGCTAATAGTGACTCAACTAATAGTGCATGATGGAAGAATGGATGTTGAATAGCTGACTCTACGTATCATGTGTCGGCATAGACGTCACTAGTGACAGCCAGTTATTAAATCCTGAATGCTGATTTGATCGTTGGTAGTTAAACAACAATGGTGGCCATATTAAGTATTGATCAGGAACAGGTGGTTTTAATGGGCTGAATAAGGCTGGCTGAGATGAGAAAAAGTGACAACGGAAGAATGATTCACAGTTTTCTCATATATGAAGCATTTGCAGAGCCATTCGTAACAGCCAACGATGATAGCTACTCTACTAATTGATGCTTAACAGTCAATTAACATAGCCAGTAAGTAACCGTCCGGCATTAGCTACTGTCTTTTGCAGAACAAGGCTAGCTATCTCACAACTGACCTAGGCTAATAACCTCGGCTGGAGCACGGTATGCATTGTCAAATAGCAACGATAACGGCAATATTGCCATTAGTACTTTGACTATTAGTAACTATCATTTCAGGCAGCAATCACGCTATGAAGAGCCTGCTTGATTGGTTGAGTCCATGGGTTTGGTGTACAGTTATAGTGGCTGATGGTTGGACAAGAAACAGCATCTCCTACCTTCCAGTTGAAGCTTTTGCTCTGTTTCGGCAGCTTGTTCTTAGGTGGGGCGCCAACAACCAATGGCCCCTTGCCTGGCAACACTTGCGACAATTTCACCTTGCCAAAGTCCCACCGGATGCGTCAAACTTGATTCACGTCCGGGATATGAGACCGATTAGCATTTTGAGTGTTTGGTACCGACTCCTTTTGAGACATTTCCTTCGTCAACCAGAGGTGCAGCAGTGGATTCAAGAAGTTGCTCCACCCTGTTGCCACGGGGCCATCCCGGGGAGAAGCATCGCCACAGCCATGGCAGACATTGCAAGTGCTTTGGAAAGTGGGCAGGTCCTCTGCTCCCTTGATTATTCAAAGTGCTTTGACTTTGTTAGACCTCAATTGGCGCTCAAACATTTTGAATTGCACTCATGGCCGCCAGCGCTCATCTCTCTGATTTCGCATGTTTGGCTGCATCAAAAGCGGCATTTGCAACTTGGGCAGTGTTTTCTCCCACAAGCTGATGAAATTTCCTTATCGCTGCCCCAAGGGGATCCTCTCAGTCCTCTTGCTCTCGTGCTTGTTTAAGCTGACGCAGTGCGTGATGTGCAAACCGTCACTTCTCAAGCAGTTTTTTTGGATGACAGAGCTTTGGTCGGTGATCCGACCTCAGTCCATAGAGCCATTCTTCGATGGCGTTCTTGGTCGGCCAGATTAGGACTTTTGGAAAACCTTTCAAAAACCAGTTTTTTCGCACCTTCCATGTTTCAAAAATTAGCTTTGCAGAAACTTGGGTACGAAGCTCACAAGATCAAACTTCAGATCCGTTTTTTGGGGCTTGACATATGCGCAGATCGGCAAGAGGAACCTGCCACTGGCTTACAACGGTGCAAAGAAGCCGTTGACATGGCTCACCGTCTTACAAGAATGCCTGTAGCCTGGAACATCAGGCGTAACCTGTTCCGCACTCGGATAATTCCTAAATGTTCCTGGGGTTGGCTTTGTACTGCTCTGCCTAAGCATTGGAATAACAAACTTGTGACTCTGTATCGGGCAATTGCAGGTGTTCAAAACATGGCTTCTAGACATCTTGCCCAGTTGCTAGATGGTCACAACTTTTGCCCGGCCTTCGAGGCCCTGGCAGGATGTCTTCGTCAAGTGCGGTCGGTGGTTCACCTTCTTGATTGGCCTGCGGAGGGCTGCGCAGTTAGCTGGGTCTGGACTCTGGATCGTGCACTTAAAGCCCTTGGATGGGCAAATTTGGCACTTTGGCATTGGCAACACTCGTCTTTTTACCCCAGGTTTGCTTGCTGACTAGAACCGAACCTGCCGTTGGACCCTAACTGTGAACACCCTTGTGCGTATGCGCCTTCAGGAATTCCTGGGCAAAGCCTCCGAGGTATCAGAAACTCGGCATCGTCCATGGGATAAAAATGGTGAACCACCTATGATGATTTAATGGTCATTAAATGGGGGATGGTTATGAAACGATCATTATTAACGATTTCCTGTTTTATGAAAATGTGTTTTCAAATGATATGATGATTACTAAAGGATCATTGAAGTTGAACTCGTTAATTGAACAGCCATTATCATAGGGGTTACTAACCATCAGTGTTTCATAGCCTATTTCAAGATCATGAATCATGAGCCACCATTAAGAATGGTGAACCACCTATGCTGTTGCTCTGCAACTTGATAATTGCCACTACTCAGAAACCATTAGTAGCGGTTGGTTCGCTATACCATCATTATCCATCATTTATGTTGACTGTGGTTGTGATGCTTGGAATAGGTGCCATATCCCGGGATGGCCCTAACATGTTGTAACCGAAGATCCTGGTTGCTGCAATCCGCTCCACACTGATGCCGTTCATGGCCAAATTGGGACAATGTGAAGTCAAACGCAACGCAAGTGTACGGGACTGTTCCAAACCATCAGGTTCACCGTTCACAGAGAGTCACAACCAACAACCATATCACACCGACATTTGGTGGTTTCTCACAATAGGCGTACCCCCAAATCATCCTTTACAGTAATTTGTTTTAGTAATAAGGCAACCATTTTTGGGGGGATCTTCTTTTTTGAGAGATGACCATGCATTTTTTGGTACGCATGAGTTATTACATGTCTACATGTGTATGTACGATCATTGGTTGCATATGTTTTACCGTTTGGTTTAGTGAGAATGTTACGATCCACAAGAACATGCGTTGATGGCGCAAGGGATCCGCGATGGTCTGGGATCATTCAATGAACATTTCTGAGTTTGAAATCGTCAGCCGGGCAGTTGTTGCTTGTGACTTGTGACGTTTCCATTATGGTCGTTTATAATTGCACATGGTAATACTTGCACCGAAGGTTTGATCGCTTCCAGGATTTGAAAACCATCAGGATACCCAGTGTGATATCTATATTTGTATTATATTTTATGTATATATATATATATATAGATATATTTATATTTACATATATAATATTCATATATATATATAGATATATATTTATTTACATATATATATATATAGATCTATCGATCTATCGATCTATCTATCGATCTATCTATCTATCTATCTACCCCGCAGCGAAGTCTCACAGCGAAGTCTCCCCTGCGGAGCCCCGAGGAACAAGCCCTACCGGCTGGACTTCCTTCCCTCGGAGCTGCTGTACCCCGTGGAAGAGCGACGGCGCTTGCCGGTGCCGCGCCGAGGGGTGAAGCTATGGCTGGTAGTTGGTGCTGGGGCACCCCAGGGCCTGTTGAATTGGGTTACCATGGTTGATAGTCGTTAACAGTGGTCAAAAGTCGTTAATAGTGGTTAATGGTGTTAATAGCTATTCGTGGTTAATAGTAGGTACCTGTTAGCTAGTATAATTGGGGATTGTAGCCATGGTACTACCATGGTTACTAGCTAATTGTGGTAAGCAGGGGTTGAAGGTCATTGAATTGGGTGACTTCACAGCCGGGTGGCGATTCTGGTAGATTTCATCAGCACTTGCAAAATGGTGAAATCTTAACAAACTTGCAACTGGGTTTGTATTTGTACCAGTCTGTCCACCGCAATGAACCACCACTGATCAGAACCAAAATGCCACCCATAGCACTGCAAATATGTTTACCCAAGTATCAAATTGTTGGTTGAAATGATATATACATAGACGATGTACACCCATAGCTGGTTGTTTTACTAGCGATCTTTGATGCTTGAGCAGTATCCCCATAGAAGTGGACATAGCTCTATGTGTTGCTGATGTCCCACAGGGTCATATCCCCATGTGCACTTCACCAAAAAGCACCGATACAGTTGGAGTTGGTGATTTCTCCAAGGTCCCCACTCCAATGGATGGTGATCACCGACCGAAAAGCACCCGTTCGGTCAGGCTAGAACTTTAGGCTAGGAATTGTGCACTTTGACAAACGGCCGATGGGTGGAGTATGACCCAATCGAGAGCCTGTATGTTGGTTGCTTTCCAGATCTTGTAATCACAGTTGGGACGACTTTAAGGTCATGGCCTGGTGCTGGATCCTGTTTTAGAAGAACAAGCATGGCAACGACGTGGTCACTTTCACAGGCGAAAGGGCCAAGTTGGTTTCTTTCTCCAGCCCACTCGCTTGGAAGTCCCAAGCACAATGCCGGAGCCTGCAATTTGCAGCGCGCATCTGAATAACGAGACGGCTACAAAGCTGGACGTGGCGGGATTTTACCTTGTTCGCTACTGATGCTCTTTAGCCGTTGGAAAAGTGCCACCAGCACAAAGTTGATATCATTCGCAAGCACAACCATCAAACGAGTGTGCCCCGGCACTCTGCAAGCAGAGACCTACTCTTTGCAGGGAGGTCTTGAGATGGGTGACAAGCTGAGAGGACGTCCCGGCGAAGTGCTCGATCATGTGACCGAATTGAAACATTGGGAGGCGTTGCCCTCCCAAAGCCTGCACCTTCCCGCAGAACATCTTACTGCTTCGTCCATACGTGGGCACCGGTGCTGCGGCAGCCGTCACTGGAAGACGTGTTGCAGATCCAGGAGGAATGTTTCAAGAAACCATTGGCCAACATTTACAAAATTGACCATCAACATCAACCACAACTGCATAGATGTCTTCAAACATGTCCCAACCCTCTCGTCATTCATCTCGCGTTTGCCATTACTCCTTGGCATTAATGACCATTACCTCATCACAAATATCAACCCTCAAATCATTTTTATTCGCTTCTTCTCTATTAAGTACTACTATCAACCATTTTTCCGGCAGTCAATTAGCCGCTAATCGCTATCCAGCCATGATAACCACCAGCTTGGCGAGCCTGTCTTTTTGACAGTTGTGGCAAATGAGCTTGAACCATCATCAACCAGCTCTGTTTTTTGTTCGTTCAGCATCTTTCACCTTGCACCATCATCACTAGCCGTTGCGAAGTGCAGTTGTTGATTATCACTCTCCCCAGTCATATCAACCAGCAACCTTTTGTTCATTTTTGTGGGCGCCCAGTTTACTTTACAATCAGTATAAGCCGACGGTAACCAGCATCGCAATACAGCCCTACCCAAAAACGATTGTTAGTGTTCAACCATCCCTGTTTTCCTACAAGGGTTGCTTACCAGTGCTCATGGCTAGCACCTGGAACAATAGTGAATGTTGTTGCCACCCAGGGTTAACAATGATTTGTCTATTCTTATTCACCAACGTTGCTGTTGAACCGTTGCTTGCACCGTCGTAGCACTTCAAGTTACACCATTGCCCAATTCAGCAACATTAATGAGTAGTAGATACGAGCCATTAGTCGCGAATGTTCACAGACCACATTACCACCAATGGCTCATTCATAGCTAACATGAAACCAAGGGTTCGTGATGGGCACTTTCTGTTCATACCACAAGCTGTTTTCTGGATGATAAAAGCCATCATTATTTCTGACTGACATTATTTTTCCCAAAGTGTCTAATTCCTTACATTGTTAATACCGTCATTTTTCCCTACGGTAAAACCCACCATTGCACTTCACAGTTTGAACTGGTTAGTTTGAACCATCCCAGGGTTAATCTGCTATGCGGCTGTGTGGGTCAAGACCTTAGTAGACTGGCAACATCCCATGAAGGACCAAACTAGTCTTAGTTGAGATGTGAACAGCTACCCCTCTATTGGATGGTTATCCACTCATAGCCATGTAACGTGACTTGGGATGCACCTGGGGCTACACCCCTGGTTGAGTCCCGGCGCACGGGCCTCCCCCTGCTGCCCTGCCTCAGCATGGCGCGAGCGCGGCGGCGCTGCAGCTGCGGCGCCACGGCTGGGGACGCAGCAGCAGCTACGAAGCGCTGCAAAGAGCGTTGCAGACGCGCCTGGGCACGGCTGCAGCGCGCCTGAGTTCAGCCGTTGATGAGTTCATGGTGGAATTAACTAGCTGAACGGCTGTTATCTTAAGTAACACAAGAGTACCCGCAGGAGGCGGGGGCGGAAGTTTCCAGGCTTAAAAAGCTTGTAGTGAAAGCATTTGGGCCTGTAGGGTGTCACCCAGGCACACAGCACCACGACACAAACCACCCCGCACCACACCAACACACTACACCCACACCATCAACAACACCAAACCAAACCACACCACACCACACCAACACACAAGGTACTACAAGGTACCAAAACATATTACAACGTACTACAGGGTATTACAAGGTTCTAGGTACTGCAAGGTACCACAAAGTATTACAAGGTACTACAAGGTCAGGATCCAACACTTCTCCACCATCACCTGAAACAGCCCTGCCATTGCGAAAAGCGATCCCAAATCAGTTCCATATGCACCGAATACCACGCCTGCCACACAAAATGAACATGCCAACTTCGACATGTTGATATTTTGACACCAGTCACAGGGAACAGGCCCGAAGCAAATCCAAACTAAACCAAGACCGTCTGGGACCCGTCCGCTCAGCAAGGCTACTTTCGCGATCAAATGCAAGACGTTTTTCACGAAAAAACATATGGTTTCGTAACAAATCTAATGATCAAAAACGCATTTCGTGCGAGTCCTCCTTCATTTTTCGACCGTCCAAGATCATCAACATGCTCAGAAGACCACGCCTGCCACACAAAGTCAGGGTCCAAGACTTCTCCAAGATCACGCGAAACAGCCCTGACTTGATTTGCGATGTGAATGATTGGAAATGAAATTGACTTGAGATGTAATTGATTTGTGATGTAGTTGATTGGGGACGCAACTGATTTCAAACCTTCGTAACACGGAAGTTCCGCACTTCGCAACTAAATTTCCTTTGATTATGTAGTAAAACATTTAGGATGTTTTAACAAGTATTATATTTTGATTACGGTGCTTTGATGATTTTGATGTATAGAAATTGTGGATGTTGTTGTCGTTGGTTTTCTGCTTTAGTAGATGGTTTGTGAAATTGTTGATTTTGTGCGTAAGTATGTTTGAATCAAACTTGTATGTTGAATGAGAGGCTACTTTCATTGTAAAATGGCAAAGGGTGTGCCATGGCCGGCCAACTGAGAGGCCTATGCTACATGCAGCCATCGGAGCCCCTTAGAGTGCGACCGATGACGGGTCATTTTCAAATGGGACCACCACGGCCAGAACCGCACTCGAGAATGGCTCGTGGTGTGGGAGGACCGGACAACGTTGTTCTTTAGGCAATCGTCAACAAACCTGCGACGATTCTACTTGGAGCCGCAAGGTCGATGGACATATGCCTGGTGGGAGCTGCGGCTGTGGAACTTCGCATGCTCCCCACTTCATGGACTACAGTTGCTCAACTTGGTCTTGCTTGGGAGAAATGCGTTTTCTCTTCTGGAGCAGCACTACTGTCAAAAATGCCAGCCAGAAGGGCGCCCAGGTTGGCTTACGGAAGTTGGCTCCTTGATGGGCCCTGGTGCTCTGGCAGGCGGCAACATGTTGGGAGAAGAGGTGAAAAATTTCCATGTGCAGACCTCCTCCTTTGCAGACTTGGTGCATGGTCAATGGTTAATGAAATTGCGAATTGTATTGTTACTCCCTCATTATATTTAAAGCGGGGGAAGGCTGAAAGATCGTTTAATACCGCTTAAGGACAGTTGTTGAAGATACCTCTTCACCAGTGATGCCCTAGCTGGTTGACAACGATTTAGAATGGTTCATACTTCAGCTGGACTACCTGATCAGGGTTGATGAAAAGTAGGAATGTTTTTCCGAAGTCAATTGATCGAATGCTGATAGGACCATTTCTATTCACTAGTCAGCCATTTTGCATGAGGACGACCCGCGCAAACCGAAACCTTGAAGTGATGGAAATTGTAGCCCCACAATCGGCCACTCATCATCTATAGACATTCAAATTTGGCGACCCAAAATGGCGGTTTCTGAAAATACGGATCCCCCAAATCATACATTATCAACCATCTTTAAATAGTAAACCACCAATTTGGAGAAACCACCAATTAACGATTAACCACCATTTTATTCCCTTATGAAACCACTATTAACCATAGCTGTGGATAACCAAATGATCGTCGCCATTGCTGCTGTTGCTGTTGATGCTGTTGTTGCTGACCAGTCCAGCTGCAGCTGATCACGCGGCCACAGCTGAAGGTCTTTGGAAGCGGAACTGAGTTCGCAAGGCACTGATCCCGGTTATGTCCGGTGGCCACAAGGGATATCCTGAGCAAAGAACCGACTTGGGGATCTCCAAGCGAACCAACTCTGGTAACCAAAACTGGCGATCTACAAAGTTGAACCAGGTGCTGGTAGAAGCAATGATGAGGTGCCAAGCTAATGATGGACACGGGAACCGACCGAGAATGATGGGCCAACAGGGCTGGATTACC
This sequence comes from Symbiodinium kawagutii, assembly GCA_009767595.1. NCBI lineage: Eukaryota > Dinophyceae > Suessiales > Symbiodiniaceae > Symbiodinium > Symbiodinium kawagutii. Next base: position 192,297 of record VSDK01017389.1, on the reverse strand, counting down.
ACCATGCAAAGGGTTGATAGTTTTGACTAGCCTTGGCTCATGGAATCAATAACCGGCAATGACTAGATGCAAATGTACTGACAGCAGTGCTGGAAGACCGATCATAAGTTATTCAGGCAAAATTTATGGATGAGGTTTATGTTAGCTGCCATGACCAATAGCTCGGCATCTACCATAGACTTGCAACTACTTGACTCAATGCAAAATGGATGCCCATCAAAAGCACTGCCTTCGCATTCTGCTGGTTGACGCCCCTCCAAAAATTGAGGAAAACAGAAGGAACCAAAAACAGACCAGGGGGAATCAGAGGAATATGCCAATGGATTTACAGCACTGGCTTAGCAGGCTGGATGTTGATTGCAAGCCGTTTATCAATAATCCTTACTATGACTAATAGTTGACACACATGAGGCCATCAACCAACCACGCATCCATCATTACGCCGGTTGTTACCCCGTATCAAGCACATCAATCATCATGAAGGAGCACCAGTAACCACTATGACCCATATTAAATCACTATTTTGCAGATATTTTGGTACTTGATCATCATATACTCACTAGCCTTTCTTACCCACAAATAACTATCACACCTACCTTTTCAAGATATGTTCACCATTAATGACCACCGTTCTTAGACAACCACCATATCTTGCCAAGGGTACTGACTCCTGTCCGCCAGGCAGCCGTCCCTTGGTGATCTTCACGCTGGTCTACGGTCAACGTTACACAAGGTGGCACCGGGGCTGGTGACTGACTACCCTGTGGTGATCATAGCTGGCTGGAAAATCCACATGTTTTATTCAGATAAACCCTTCAAAACTGGAAATATTACTGTTTTTTGGTGATGAAATTGTCAATTATCCATGGCTATGTTAGATCCCTAGAGGCTATTCCTCATGGTCAACCATCAAACATCAACTTTGGGCGATATTCGTTGCTATTTTTCTCGGATCAAGCTCAAGCATGGGCATGTCAAAACAGATGCTGTGCCGAACGTTACAACTCTCAACTTCGAAGCACTACGACACCCAGCTCTCCAGCTCGTTGAGCGCAGATGGTCCAATGGCTGTAATGGCTGGCGCTGCCGTGGTGGCTGAGATGGTTACCCTGGGGGAAACTGCGGTAACCCGGGTTTGTTAAACCTAGCTGGCTGGTAGATGGCAAAGGATTGATGAAGTTCATGATATACATCTAGATCATCCCTATCCACGGCCAAGGCTACTGGTAAATATGCACAGGTTATATGCCAACAATCCCCAAGGGTTCGAGTCCAAACTTGGAAACAAACGAGCAGGTCCATGGGGTCCATAGCCATTGCCCAACACCAAACATGACCTCCTGGCACCTCCTCTTCACTGAAGAACCACATTGTGTCGTGGCCAACGATCCGTTACCCCTTCAACACCATGGGCGGTTGCCCACACCACCACATCGCAGGGCTAGCAGTCCATGTTTGTATGTTTTAACATCGAACAGCAGGAGGTGAACATCCAACCCGAGCCACCTTATCCCAGAACATAAGCCCTGACAAGATCACTTTCCAACCAAAACTCAGCAGTTCACAAGCCCCCTAACGGAAAGCAGGGTTTCATAAATTCACAGCCAAGATTGGCAGCATGGCTCCTGAGAATTGCAAGCCCAGCCATCTGTGTTTGCTACTTAGCTTATGCCATAGGGCCTTGGTGAAGCACCACTCGATGCCCTTCCTTCGTTCGAAGAGGTATCTACCTGGCTGGCTTCAACGTGCTGTAGCCTTCGGACACGGAGCGAGGATGGAGCTGTGCCAGATGTTCTTTGCGGCGATCAACATATGGATGGTGCTTTCTCAAGTCATAGGGCTACCCCAAGTTATCATCCAATCTTAAGCATTTATAATAATAAAACATTCATAACTTTGGGGGTCCCTATTTTGAGAAACTGCCATATTGGATTGGTAAAATGCCTTGATTGGTAGAAAAGCCTCTTTGAGAATCATGGCTTGCAATCGTTGTTGCCATTAGCAAATTTTCTTGGATTTGTTTCATTGCCGACCCTGGACTCACTTGATTCATTGGTGGAATGCGGAATTCTGGTTGCGTGGACATGATCCGTGACCAAAACTACATGAGCAACATCTTCTTTGGAAACCCGAATCTTTAAGTGGAAGACCGCCTCTTCGAAAGGTGGTTGGAGCTTGGTTGCCTCTGGCAGAACACCCTCAACTCTGCCAATATAGTTGCAACACTTGCGTCATCACAGGACTGGTAAAATCTAAAAACTATTCCTGGCGCTTGCGGCGATGCCGCTTCGCAGGCTCAAAAAGAATTACGTTCAAAACCTCAACAGGTGATGTTTCAAATGCTCGACACGTGTAAATCTTGCGCGTTTTGTCATGAGCAGATTTCCTGGTCTCATGAGATGACGCCTTGGACGATCCAAAGGTTGCCACCATCCACCATCCGCAGGACATTGATTTTTTGTTTGGACGAGAACACCCAACAGGTGGGGCGGCATCGGTGGTGTTTTGTCGGGATGACTTCGTATGCAAAGAAGAACCATCTTCAAAGGACATACCAAATCTTCTTGAGGCTTGGTAAAAGGACATAAACTCCCCATCTTTAGAAAGGAGATAAGATCTTAATCAATTTGGTGCCGGAGTCCTTAAGATTAGAGTTCTCAAGAAAGGATATGCTATCCAGATCCTTAAATGATGATCGTTGGTTTCAAATTTTGGGAAGTTTCTGCAGACGTTTGGGATTTTTAATGTTATTTCTTTGAATGGTGGCATAGCCAACTACACATAATGTACAGCTTCTGAGATGATGTTGGATGTGATCACTGAATTTTGCAATTGGTGAAGTCTGTAGTTTTTAGGTTTGCGTACGTATTGCAACCGATGAGTTGTGAAAACCTGGAGTGAACCAACTAGTATCAGAGAACATCCCGATTCACCAGGGAATCAAAACAGACTCACATTCCTTGCAAAATTTCTATTGGTAATGCATACCTGGGGGTCACCGGCATTTGACCAGTTGCGTTGTACTGCATGCTGCATATGTATGTGGGCAATTCTAGCGGTGTTGCATGTGTGAACTTTTGGATGCATGCTGCTTGTATTCGCTTGGCTGTAGAACAATCATTATCTAATTTCCAGCCGCTGCTTGTTATTGCGGAAAATGTGAAGATTCCCATGGAACTTGTTGCCGACAAGGACCCCAAGTTCTAAGTTGATTTTTAAAATGCACTGATTTGTCCATCTATCTACTGTAAATAGCAAGTACCTTTAGTAGGTGCAAAGACGCATGCCTGCAAGCCAGGATTGTCAACCAGCTGTGAGCGAAAAAAAAACTCTGCAATCACAAGCAATTTCTTGGCATGGCTTTACCCTGTTTTGTTGCTGGTTCGCATGTGCAAAGCAACAGGCTCAGACATCAAGAAGTGGATGCCCTTCAAGATCCGATGATTCAGCAGTTCTTCCCGGTAAGAGACGATGCGAAATCCATGGAATTTGTATTTGCTTCATCGTTTGACACGGTATGCACTTTTTCATTAGACGTTCATCTGAGAGTAAAGCACCCAGCTAGTCCAACAAAGAAATGATTTTCACATATCAAGAACCAGCCATGGATCATCAAGCAGATAACTAACAACCTTTAGCCCATAGATTAGCCCAATCGCAGCTACCGCGGCCCTCCAGCAGTCACAGGGCCAACGTGCCCGGCAGTGTGGAACATGGCCCAACCGTGGACGGTTGATATTGCATTGCCACATGGAATATAGGGTTTCTCCAGCCATAGGGACCCCCAAAGTTACGGTTAGTTTATTACTACAAATGGCTCACATTAGATGATAACCTGGGGTAGCCCTATGACTTCAGAAACACCCATGGCAACCATGAGCAACAAGAATGTCATGCAACCAACCATCGGCTTGGCTGTCCTCGGGATCTGGACCCAATCTCTGGTGGTAGCTTCAGAATCTGAACATCGTGGCGGGATCCAACAATTTCAGGGGCAGACGATAGGATCCAACGCAGAAACCATCAGAAGCACAGCTCAACATCAAGCAAATCTTAGGTCGTCAATGTTGGAGACATTGGTTGTTGGTAGTTATCATCCCCCCGTATCAAGCAAGATCAACCATTCTTCATCCAGATGACGTTGGTACACCATCATCAGCCATTTTTGACATTTGACCAAACATGTACCATGATCAACCGATGTGTCAACCAATCTGGACTACCAACGATTATGTACTGTTGTAAACCGCTCAATGCACTGCCAGTTTCAAGGATCCAATCAGACCAACCACCATCCGTACCATGTCGGAGCCGGATCTCTTCACGGTGTCGCGCAATTTGGTGCGCTTGGGCCGTCCGGAAGCCCAGCCAGGGGTACCCGGTGGCCCTTTAAAAGGGCCTTTAAAGGGGATCACCCAATGATAGATAAACCAATAAGGATCAAAGAAGCAACGTGTGACCAAGATGAAATGCCGTGCTGATTGGTGCTTGTCATGGGCAAATCAACAGCGAACAGATACTTTCAGGTAGATGCGTGGATTTGTTTGCAATCACGAAATCGAAGTTGTATGTGGCAATACTCAGTCATTTGACAGGCAAGCTTTTTCCATGTGGGCTTGTCAACAGATAGAACCTATACTCCATCCCAGTCATTTCGAGCAGGGGAAAGGTTTGGAAGATGCTTTATGCCCTACATCCATTGCTCCAAAGATCTTTTGTGAAAATCCCAAAAATCTTGACAGCATCAGATAGAATAGTTACCAACTTGTTGGTACATTCACCTGGTTGTCCCCACCAGCGGCAGCTCATCAAGACATCCCAATCGATCCGCTAGTTATGATCACACTCCGGGCAGACCATTCTGCTAGTGTTTTCCCAACCCTTCGCATGCATTTGGGCCGACGTATGCCTCACTGAAATCAGTGAGTTGCTAAGGCCTGCCATCCAACAATGATGGGCTTCGTTCACATCAATCCACGGCCTTGATACGACCAGTTGCCATCAACAACCACCAATCTATCGATGAAGATGACAAGCACACGTTACTCATCAGCCATTGATTGTCTCGTCACCCTTCTATATATATATATATATATATAAAGTCATTACATTGAACATCAAGCCTCATTCTTTCTTATCAACCATTCTTTAATGCACTCAGGTTTGCAAACTACCTTTATCAACCAACCACTGCTACCAAGAAAGGCTAAAGGCCTAAAAAGATGTTGAACTTCCGGGCTCAAGATGCTCATCTCCCACTAGCCATCAAACATTGAGAAGCCACAAACCAACCGACGGATCCACAGACCTTCAACTCACCACGTGCGTCGCATCACTACGAGGTAATGCAGACTACCGGGAGCAGTTCAATGTGCCCTGCGAGGAGGGGCCAAGATTATGGCAAGGTTATGGAGCACAGCTGCCATCGCCAAGAGTGTGGTGCTTGTGGTCCTTGTTTTGATTGCTGGTTGCTGGTTGATCCAACCATAGGTTTATTAATCGGGGGTGTATCATTTTGATGCGAAACCAAGGTGAACTTGGGGGATCCCCCATCAATCAACGGTTGGGGCTTATGGATCCAGGGTTGGCATTGTGGATTAAAGTTGCTACAGTATCGGATCAACTGTGATTCTGTTGTGAATGGAAATCACTGAGTGTTGCAGATTGCCACCGTTGGTGGAGCCATTTTCCTGATCCTGCTATCATCCACGCAGGTTGCAATTTGTAGATATGGAAGAACTATCACCAATCGCTACCTCATCATAATTTGCCGCCAATATGCTTGATAGTCTCTGATTGTTTTCTGTCCAACTAGAGGTTCATGGTCAATCGCTGATATCCAACTATTCGCAAGCGTTTCATGTTTCGAGATTGCCATATAACCAACATTTTGTCAAATCTCTGGTTCATCATTTCTTGTCCAGCTAATCAATCCCTATCGGAGGTTCTCCACAAATGGGTGTACTACAATAGCTGCTCGCTTTCCCAATCAATAACTATCCATCTTTTCAGCTTGGGTGTTAGCATTGTGCTACCATCGCCAATGGGTGGGATCACTGCTGCATCGCCGACCCACCAGGAGGCTCCAGGTGGAGTGAAGTTTCTTCTGGATGATCTCGAGAGACATTGGGCGCAGCGTGGGGAGTCCAAGCGGTTTCACCGTTGAGCCGCTTGCATCCTTCCGGGAGGTCGTCAGTGATGTTTAGTGGTTCATCATGGTGGTTCTGTTGGTTGGTGTTTGATCAAATGGCTACTAGGAATCAAGGGTTAGAGGCGGTTCATGAGGGTTGAGAGGGTGTATGATGATGTCAATCAGTTTGGGAGATATCAAGAATCCTCACAAGGTCTTAACTGTGGCACAAACAAACCAACACTAAAAATGCAACTAGTGAGAATATGCTTGGAGATAGCCAACGACCTTGATGGTTGTAATTGTCATAGTGGCGCATTTACTCTCTATTAGTACCCAATTTGAGAGCTTTTACATCACCCAAAATCGGATCAGCGACACCAATGATTTTGAATATGTGTTGTCCCAAAAATGGCACATGGTTGCCAAAATGTTGACCCCGGTTGCACAAATGGATCCATGGTTTGGAATTGTGCAGGTCTTGTTTGCTACCGCAGTGCCACCTGCAGTCGCTGATCCTCCTTTGGTTGGCGGGTCAGCCGGGCCGCGGGGCTCTTAGGTTTCGACCTGCGTCGGGAGCATCTACAACATGCGATCCAAAAGTTTATGTATCACGAGGCCCGGAGGAGCTTCAAAGATGGTGGTTTCGTGGATGCCATGATGGTTGATGATTTGGGAAAACATGGTTTTACCAGGAAGGCCCAAGGAATGGTTCTCTGGTTGATCATGGTTGATGGCATTCTCAAAATCAACTCAATGCTTGAGATTCCTGTTTCTCAAACTTCAAGCCTGGTTCATGTCTACCTTACAGGGCCCTGTTGCTCCAGGCACTTGCCGCATAGTAACTCAGCACTGGTATGTTCAACTGGTTTAGATTATTGCCATGGTTGCCATGCAACTACCCCATAATATGAAGGAAAATGCATTCAATCCCAAGACGCTTTTATCACTGAGAATGTGATGTTCCACAAATGATCATTCCAAATGTTAGAAAACTCCGAAAGAATGTTGGATTCCTATGGTTGCCATGTCCCAAGGTTGGACCATGGGAACCCCTGCCATGGCACCGCAGAACGAAGAAGAGATGCGCTTCCAACTCTTCGAAAGCTCCCAGGGCCTCACAGTCTTTGTCGCCAGCAGCCGACACGCGGGCGGGGCACGGAGGGGGCGGGATATGTTGCGGGTAACGGTTGGGATCCGTGGTTTTGGGTCGTTTCCTGTGATGGTTTCAGGTCAGACACCTGGGAAGTGATGCTTGGGATCGGGGGAACGTTTTTATGTGGTGCCACTCTGTTTCCTTGCAGATCTGAAGCATCAAGTCATCTTGAAACAATATTGCACCATCCTATCCAATGTCTGTGTTTCAATACTCCTGATTTTGGCATAAAGCCTAAAGCTCACTCGTTTATAGTTTGAAGAGACTCCAGACTCTGATGGGCAGTAAGCAATCAGGAAACGGCAGGGATTGCAGCTACAAGTACCCTGTCAAACTTCCAGCCATTGATTATCATGAACTGGGAATCTTCAGAACAAACTTTTCATCAACCACTATCATCGGATATCGGATGGTGTCATCGTTGGTGACAAACAAAGATGAATTCCACAGAGCCTGATGATTTGAAATCACGCATTGTGTTGATTTGCGGATGCTTTAAGACTGGATTGTGGATACCAGCTAGCTACCCTGTAGGAACGGATAACTGTTATCTGTATAATCATAATTTGTTAGCATTGCGATATGGCTATGGGTCAAAACCCTGTACCCCTGGTTCCCCATCATTAACCATCGCTTTTCCTGCTCTGGTTGGTCAAGATCCCCTATAATTGATGAATAATATTGACTCATGGCCATGTGCTGCTCATCATTATCCATGAATTTTGAATACCAGCATATCAGGCATTTGGTAATTGCCCATCCGATCAGGGAAGGGCAAGAGCAAGGGCAAATCCAAAGGCAAAGGACTGCGGTGGTGTGGGGACCTGTTCGACCGTTTGGTCAATGCTTAACTTCAATGAATGGCAGAAAAAGGACAGGATTTAGCGAAACACGTCGGTTAGTTGGTAGTTTGGTTAGTTAGTAATGAATGATGTTTGGTTAACAAGCGAGTACAATCAAGGGTTCGTTAATGGCCTCATCAATCTGGTATACAAGAGGCATGGTCAGAAGCCATTACATTTTATGATTGAGTAGTTGCTAAGGTTTGGTGGTTTGGGACTTGATCAACTGATTTTAAGAGCATGAGAGCAGGGTGTGGTACACTTTCAGAACAAATCTCTTAAAGGCGCAGTGGGAGTTGGATTTATTCAGATACTATGGATACGTGGACGTCTGTGCGCATGTGTCAAGAATGTTCTTTCCCATTCCGGCCGGGTTTCTCGCTTCAGCCAAAACATTCGTGGCAGCGTAGCAGCAGTCCATTTGGGCATATCCGTGCATTGGTGGTTCCTCACATGTTGGTAAAACGTCGATGTTAGTGGTACCACGGCTAAAACACAGATGCATACCTGGGTCATGGGTCGCTGGCCAGAAACTCAGACCGCCTTTTCGATGATTATCCTCAGTCTAATGAATGGAGGGATCATAACTTGATTCATGTATGAATTTGTGTCTTATTCCCAGCTTGGATTGCCAGAAGTTTTTGTCTCTTTTTGACTGAGGTTGGTCTGATGAGGGTTGAAGATAGCCCCCCTGCCGTGAGGATGCATGAAGGATGGTTGAAGCCCTGCCCAGAATTGGGGTGGGATCATCCCCGGGTTTGGGCCGCCTATATGGATTAGTCAGACCCTTTCCAGATCCTTCCCCATGTGATTGCAGTGTTATTGGTCGTCATCATCATTTTTGTCACAGTCCTGATTGTAGGAAATTTCCTGACAATCAGATGACAATATCCGCTCGATGCTATCAATTTAACCCCTATGTTTGTGTGTATGTGTGCTGATGAAGAGCCAACCAAACACGTTGAGATGAATCCCTTCCATCAGTCTTACCTAGTGATGTTTCCACCATCCCTGCTGCATAACAACTTCACACACCCATCATGATAGATGGCAGTGGATCAAAACCTTGTACCCCTGCTTCCCCTATCATTGATGACCATTGTTTCCCAATGAAATCGTTGGTGGTTATCCCCCACTAGCTGGTTAGTTGATATTGACCCATAGCCAGATAACCAAGAGGGAGCCTTCCCTCCAGGAAAATTCAGCTTCAGCAACTTCAGAGGCCTGCTGTGGAGGTCTTAAAGCTGTCGCTGGTGATTGTGGTTGATGACAATTTATCACCAAAGAAGCAAATCGGGACCAAAGGACATCGGAATCATGAGGAATGATTGCATTGAAGGTGTTGTGTTTTTACTCACACAGCTCCAAGCTTTGGGGGCCCCAGCCCATCATGAGCGTCTCATTTGTCGAACGCTTTTCAGCCACCAGTTATGCTATGGGCCAACGAACGGACCTCCATGGCTTAGCCGAAGTCCTGGCTGATCTCACAATGGTAATGATGGGGTCGGAAGCCAGGGCTTGATTGTTCTTTTTGCACAGTGTATTACTGATGTCACATATGGACATCCTCACTGTGGATTTGAACCATGGGAACAGAGATCATGAAGCGAAGTGTAGCCACAAAAGAAGCAAAGCGTAGTCACACTCTTCCCACCTTGAGGAAGGAGTCCACAGTGCTCCAACAAAAGCATGTCGCAAGAGAAGTTACTGCCACACCTCCCAAAAAATTATGGAGGCTGAAGATAGTGTCAGCGTAACTGAGCCTAATGCCATGGAAGACGGCGGTGTAAAAAAAAGCCCCCCCCACCCCCCAAAAAAAAAAGCCACAAAAACCTTGAAGGAGGGAATGAATTCAGAGCCTGAGAATTGTATTGGTGCTGACCATTGCATGCTGCATATTTGTTTTTGTTAACCACTGATCGTCATGAACCACCATTATCTATTGTCGCTGGTTTTCAGTTCATGAACAGTTAGTGAATCCTCATTGATTGGCACCCTAACCCCTGAGCCTTCCTTAACCCAGGGAAAATGTTGAATCATTACGTATTACTATCCCGTCATTAACTATGAGTGCAGGTGAACCACCGCAAATTGTTGCCTCGTCATCATTCACCCTTATTTCCATCATCAACAAGCACAACGGATCATTGGTATCCGCGGTTAGCCACCATTGACTCATCATTCACAAGTGGTAACCAACAGCCATTCATCAACAGTCAAGCTACGGAACAGTAATCATCAACCATTCATCAAGCTACGGAGGCTCCCTTCCCCTCCCGATCTCCAGATCGCAGCCGCTCCCCGGGCCCTTTCCACGGCGCCGCGTCATCGCGGGGGCGACGAGGCGAGGCAACTGCCAAGACGGTTTCATGGTTGATGGATGCTGGTGGGTAATGATGGTAAATGGCGATGGCTGGTGATGACAAATGATTGCTGATGATGGTTGATGATGGTTGAAGGCAATGGAAAATGATGGTTGATAGCATTGGTTAGTGATGATTGATGGTATGGTTGATAGGGTTTGGTGATTATTGGGGTTTGAGAAGGATTGATGATGGTGCATGACGGATCGTATTAGTGAGGGCTGATGATCGATGAGAATAGATCATCATGGTCGATTTTGGAAAAGGCTGGTTGATAAGGAATGATAATGGCTAATAGCGGGTTAGGTTAGTGTAATGAATCAATGGTGTCTATTTTCCGCGCAATTCCGAGTGTAGAAGAATTGCATTGTGTGGATCAAAAATGGTTATCAGTGGTCACAAGGGGGTCTACCATGATTTGCACTGGTTTATAGTAGTTGGCTGTTCGGTTGTCGACGAGGATGCGCAGGGGAGCCACAGAAACCATTACGTGATCCGAACGATGAATGATAGCGACTGAGGAGGGGATCTTTGTTGGTATATGGTTTTTTTTTGAAAAAGGAAACCCTAGGACTGGCTGATTTGTTACTATGAATGCTGAATACAATGGATGATTTGGAGGTACCCTGATTTTCACAAAACACCCTTTCCTGATTATTACTGGTACAAAAAGTATTGTTTGTCATGAAAGATAAGCGGTCCTGATCTAGTCATAGCGGTTTTGCAAACCATTGACGTCATTACCAACAATTTCATCAATCACTACCAGGTATCAATCATGATCCTATATTTTGGAAAAATGGCCAACGACCCTGTAGCATTGTTATATCTATATTTTTGTTTGTCATCAAACTGCTATGCACTTGCGGTAGGGAGTTTACCTGCGTATTTGATCAGGGTTTCAACCACTGTGCAGTTGACTTCGTTCAGTGAGTCCACAGTAAGATGGGAATGGTCAGCAGCCACAACCGTGACACCAGAATCAGTTGATGACTCTCAACAATTTTTCACGTTCCACTTCGTGCTACTCAAAAAAACCATTCAAAAAGACAGCAGGCAAACTACTTCGAAAGGACGGCAGCTGAGCTGACCGAAGCACTGAAGCATGAGGTAATGAGATAGAAAAATTGTCATAAAGGATATCCCTCTTCTTGCTGTTTAGTATTTGCATGTTTGATCATTTGGGCCTTTTGAAGCAACCTATCCACTGCCGCGCACCACTACACATTCAACCACTATCAACCATCAACAAAGCATTGCTACGCATTTGAAATCCTTGTTAGCCTCCCTGTATTATCCCTTGTAATGTTGCTTATCAACTACTGTCAGCCATCATGAACAAACATCATCAGTAACAGTGACCGATAATCCTTGGCCACTGGTCACCATGCATCGTGATCATCATTAACCATTTATCACCCGTGCTTGGCTATCATCATCAATTTTCTAAACATCATTATTCTCAACAACATCCTTTCCTCAAGCATTGACTTAAATCCACTTTTCCAAACCATTGGGCATTTCTTCATCGTCCCAATCTGAATCATCCTTAAATCATAAGTCAGTCACAAGAGTGATCAGTCTTGACAACAATGACTATTATTACTATGACCCCTATAACCACCTAGCTTTTGCACACCTTTATTGGTCATCAAGCCCTTCATCAGCCCCTCACCTCCTGGCGATCCTTGGCGCTCCAGACAACCGGGAGAACCGAGGGCGCCGAGCGCCGCGCGTGATCCGGCGCCGCTCGCGCTCGGGCAGTCGGAGGAGTGGGGCGTTGCGCTGGTGGTTCATCAGTGATGAGTGGCTGTCCATGGCTGGTGATGGTTGATGGATGGAAATGGTTGGTTGGAGGTGGCTTGTGAAGGTTAGTAAACTTGCTATTGAATGGTTAAAGATCGTTGATTTGGGTTACGGCAGTGTTTGCTGTTGGATGGCTGTGCGTTTGAGGATCGAGGGGTTGAGAACAACTACGCAGTTACCCCCATGGGTTTCGGAAAGGGGTGCAGGGTCAGCAACTCAGAGCTCGAGCGGTGGAAGTGTAAAGGCTGGGCGCGGGTGGAATGTTTGGTTTCTGTAGCGACCCCAATCATTGCAGCTTTGAAACTCCACTTTTTCAATAAAAGGGTCTTTGTACTTGACACAAGGCATGTTCCAAACTGCTCTATTGAGGTTCTTTGACATTTTCAGCGTGACAGGCACTCCCGACCCCAAAATCATCATTTTCCGTGCGGAAAGGAATCTTCACGGGTAGAAACTTCATGAAATGCAATGGTGCTATTCATCTCTTTCACTGCCAACGGGTGTTTCTCAAAATAGGGGTACCCCAAATCATCCCGTGTTAATCATATTGTTCATCAATAAACCAACCGTTTTTGGGATCCCCTGTGGCTTGAGAAACCACCCATGGTGTCATTCCGAAGGATCACGTGCCCAGGAGACGCTCCCGATCTCCAGGTGGCGTAGGCTGGGTCGGTGCCATTCGTAGGCACAGCAGTCACATCACCAGCGCTGCGGGTAACAAGTGATCTCCAGCAATTGGTACCAACAAGGCAGCCCCAAAAGTCAGAGTCCCAGAGAGTGAACATCACTGGAGACGGCCTTGGGGCTAAGCACCAAGGCGGTGGGTCCGTCGGTTGGTTCGGAGCAAGAAATGGACCCCCAGTATCTTCCAAAGTTGTGATCATTTTCAAGGTAAAAATGGCCAATTGTGCATATCCACGCGTCTACATGGGTGTAAGAACACTGCACTGCATGTTTTTTCTCATAGCATGTGTAGATCTTTATTTCCATGTATGATGTGTGATTTCTTTCTGTAAATAGGCCCATATTCGATATACGAGCATCACTTCTATATGTCTGCGCATTCGCAGACAACGTTCATGTGTAGACATGAGCTGAGTTAAGTATGTAAAAATGAATTTGTATACAAACACAAAAATGCACATGCACCTGCACTCATCCAAATACATAGATTGCATGATCAATCCAAAAGACACATGCGACACTACCGTTTCCGCAGCCACTGACCCATTTGGAACCACATGTTGTGGCCCTGTTGCCCTTCGTTTCCAGCCTGTCAAGGAGAAAAGGCAGCGGGCTCATTGGTGGAAGATGTGTGGCTTGGATCAACTTACAGAGATGGTCACAGAGATGGTGAGGGAAAGATTTCACTGCTCTTCATGATCATTCGTAATGAGCGGGGATCTTAAGTGTTGATGAATCATTGTTGATACATCAATAATAAGTAGGAAGTAGCATTAGTGTTGATGAATCTTGAGTCGGAATCCCGAGTGTTGATGAATCATTTGTGATAGAAATCATGGTCAATACTGATTAGCAGTGGCTAGCATGGTTCATGTGAGCAGCGGATCCGGCCTGGTTCATCTGCGCCTTCGAGGCGATTCATGGCACAGTTTGATGTTGAGGCGTTGTACCATCCCTGCCAACTTGTTGGATCCAGGTGATATCTCATGTGTTGATAAAACATTCAACATGGTGATATATCATTGATGGCCAAGTTGGCATATCTCATTGATAAAGTTCATGTGATTGTTGCGTTGCCATCCATGACATGGGAATACCTGACAACCAAGAAGGATCATGAGCAGGCACTTTCACGAGCAGTCCATGATTGTTCCTTATCGTCGGTTGGTGGTGGTAGTAGTTCGCATCATGATCATGATAGGATTCATCATTGTCATTATGGGCATCCGCAGCAGCAGTATCATCATATTGAATATTCTTCTTGATCGCTATCTTTGATTCACTGCCACAAACCATCCATCGCCATCATCATCATCATCATCATCATCATCATCATCATCATCACTATCTTTATGAAGTGATAATTGACTTCGTCAATGCTTCTTGTGGTGGATTCCGGAGTAGTCTTTTGCCATCTGCATACTATTTCATGACCCCCTATGAAAGCTCTTGCCACCAAAAGAAGATTCACTTTCAACTACGCATGTTTATTTGCAACCACGACACCAAGTGTTAACAGCGATGATCTTTACCACCGTCAATTATATCCCGTCAGTCACACTTGACCCTTAGCCATGAACCCCATTCCAGAATCACGGATCAAAATATAAACGAAGAACACAGCTCACATTCAACCTTTCGATCTGCTAGCCATTAGAATGGTTTGTCGTCAGGCATTAGTCATCAGTACCTGTCTCCTAAGGATCGTTCTTGAGTACCAGAGTTGGGCATTCATGGTCTTTGCTGTGTAAGTATCGTTCTTTGCCACTTGAACCACAATGCCTCCGAGTCATCTACTGGAAATCATTGACAATGTTCAACCCTTATTGAAAGACAATAGATGAAGTGTGCACCGTTGTTAATCATAATGCCTATTAGTTGCTGGTTTGAAGTCAGTCACAACATCACGATGTCTAATGACCATTTATGACCATCATGTACCACTATTTAACCTATAGTCGTTCCTTCATGTCGACCATGATTCGCAATCGTTCACCATCAAGAACCATCATCAATCATCACTATCCATCATCAATCCCCATTGACCAGCACTCACCATCACTCAACATCATCAACCAGCGTTGACCATTCGCCGTTCTGGCTCTTTTATCAAAACAGACAGTCTGCTCCACCAAGGCCAGAGAATCTCGTGCGTCCACCGCCACCGATCCAGGGTCAAGGAGGAGCACAAGCGAAGTAAGTCGGGCCATGGTTCAGATGAACGACGTTTGTGGATGCATTACTGTTGGTTCATGATGCTTGGTGATGTTTGGTGATGCTCAATATTGGTTGGTGGAGAGATCTTCGCCCTGCTTGAAGTACAGATTTGCCTCCATGTTTGCAACAGGTCGGTGTTGGAACAGTTCAGAGTCACCTTCAGTCATAACATGCCTAAAGTCTGTACAATTTGGAAAACTGACTGGGAACCGAAAAGTTCCACATTTGCATTTGCACATGTTTCTTTGCTATTCCCAAAGAAGTTTTCGAGAGAGATGCATGAAATCATTTCTGCCCAGTGTGTTCCCAACCGCCAGGAGATCAATGGGAGATGTTCTGCCTCTTTTCTGCAAAAGACATGGCCATTTATAAAAAATTGCCCCGGACAAGGGACCACAAAAGCAGAGTGGGTGCCCCATTCGGGAAGCCCCGTGAAACGTTGATCAGACTTTGAAATGACCATACTGGAGCTGACAATGTTTGCTACAAAATCTTGTTTGACTGTGGCCGCTTGTAGGTTGGGTGGTGAGGACCCTCCAAGAAGTGTTACATGAGGTACTCGTGGTTCATCAATGTGCGGCCTGGGCCTACTCAATAGATCTACTCTTTGCGGCAGATGTCCAGGGCACCACCTTTGTCCTGCCACCTGTGAGGTGGCAGATGCCACATGAGAAGACCAGGGGTTCATGAAAGTTCAAAAGCCAAGACTGGGCGACGCATTCGGTACCTCATTTGCCCAAAGATATCTAAAGAACGGATTCTTGGCATCCAGGATTGGCAGTACCTAATGGATTTGGCCAAAAAGTTTTGTTCAGCGAGGTCGATGAACTGTACAACTCAAATTGAGGCACAAGGTCCTGTTGGGAGAGTGAATGGTACACATATTTCATAGTGACTTTTGTTAATGATGATATATGTATATATTGGTAGTGATATTTATGTGAATATATTAATATTTGTAAATGTATATATTGATATTTGTTTATGTAAATATATGGATATTTATCGAAGGAAGTTTAGAAGTCTAACTTCCGACAATATGGACAACTCAGCTAGGGTAGATCGCTTGAGCAGATGTGTGAAAGAAGAGATGTGAGAAAGAAGAGATGTGTGAAAGAAGAGATGTGTGAAAGAAGAGATGTGCGAAAGATGAGAATGCGAGCGCGCCAAAATGTTAGGAAAGTCGCGAAATGCTGTGTTTTGCAAGGTTTTGTGCCTCAGGAGGGTCCAGAAGGGTACCTCGCTAAAGCGGCGGGTGCGGACCACTGTGGCGGAAGGTGTGTGCAAAAATCGTTAAAAAACCTAGGCGCGAAGCACATTTGGAAGTCAAAATCGTAAAA